>JAPMOQ010008285.1:0-20612 GCA_026543055.1 Argiope trifasciata
CACCATCCAAAAACTACTGCGAAGAATCAGCTGCACTTTTTCACACTGAAGCCTTGCTATATCAACTCTTAAAACATAAAATGATTTTGCGGTTTAAGTATGAAATTGGGTGCGAAAAATGCAATTAAATCCTTTGTCAGGAAAAAACGAAATTACTTTCCGAACAACCTAATATATGCCAATAAGGATCAGACATAGAGCCAATCAAGACTAGATGCTTCTCTCCATATAAAGATTATCATATCCAGCAATTTGGATCAAACCTTGTGAGCCCTTTAGGTTTAAAAAAAACCTTCATCATCACAGATGAATCAAGAAAATGTTTTGTTAGCAGATTGAATGAAATTGTAAATCAATATCATCAATGAATTCAATTTTTACGAGCGTTCTACTATATTTCTGCTTGCAAAAATGTTCATCTATTACTAATAAGATTTTAAATTTTAAAAAATTATGAAAAATATAGGCAAAAAGGAGCTTTATATAATATATAAGGTTTTTTGCCTAACATAGTGTTATAAAACACGCCAAAAAGTTTTTAACGGTTTTATCTTAGAACAGTAATCAGACTGACACTGCCTTAAAAGTTTGCAAAGTAGTGAGGTGGATTGTTTAGAAAAGAATCTCAATTACAATGGAAAAAGGAAAGCAACAAAGTTTTTAATTTTATAAAAACACATCTAACCGATCTAATCGATCTAACCGATCTAAAAACACATCTAATTAGGAACATAAAAAGAATTATACTATTAAGCAGTATTCTAAACTTTTAGTCAAGATTTAATATAAAAACCGAATAAAAACTCAAATTATTGAAATGCATTTTCAGTGGTTTGACTTGTAAAAAAGCAAAAAAAAAGGACCATTTCTTGTTTTTCATTAAAAATAAAAGTTTTCTCTGAAATTAATTTTTTATGTTGAGATTTTTATAACTGTAAAGAAAATGCGGTAAATTACAAGTTCGCCTCAAGTGTTAAAAGTATAGTGCTTTTTAAACATACAGCAAAGTAATATAGTGTATGACAACATTTCGCTATTAGCGTTTGGGTTGATATTTGCTCTGTCCATAGCTACTACCGACACAACTCGATGATGGGATTCATTTGGTATTTAATCTTCGAAAAAGATTCCACACAGTTAGATTATGGGGGAACATAGAAACATATTCAATTCACTATTTTAATGTCACAATAACCCTTTATGTAATACTGTATTGCATAATGTTTGCAAATGAATTTTCCTGGTAAAAATGACCATTTATACAATCTCATTATTTTTTTAGCTTATTTATAAGTCGTTGAATCCCCGCTTGTATAAAGTACTATTACGAATTTGTAATATGACTTCCCTGCGTAGCACTTTTTCTGATAAGAAAAGTAGTTTTACAGAACGCTTTCAAAGGGACTAAAGGTATGACCCCCTCCTCGATTTTGATGACATATTTAATAATTATTTGGCAACTCAATGAGGAAATTGGTGACAATAGCGACAGGGATATTGTGACATTAAAGTCACAATATCAACGAGATTCTTGAATAATGAGTATTGTGACTTTAGTCACAATATTCATTAGTCAAGAATATCGTTGTATTTTATCATTGTGATTCCAATTTCAGTGTTTTTTTTTTTAGAAGTTACTTTGCTTTGTCACGGAAACTATAAAAAACATGGAGACCAAGCTGTAAAGAGATAGCAGCTAGTAACAGGGAATCGAGCTGAAAGAGAGTAACTGAGTTCTCTCTGAGGATTTTGTACTGTTGTGATTGTTTAACAGTATCCTGCTGTTTTTGTGTAGCTATGAACTGCCAGTGCTGATCTTGTGCATGCATTGGTTTGGTTTGTTGTGTTTCTTTTATATAAAATAAAATGACGTAATTATCCTTTACTGAATTTTTCATCGTGTATTCTCTAATGAAAGCTCAATGTGCATACAAATGATTGATTGGTTTTACGATCAATCAATTGATTGATTTTAAAAGTTAGGTAGCTCTTTTACCCTTTGAATTCGGATGCACATCTTTCTTTGCTTCTATATAATTTCCTATTCATGAAACTACGAGGAATCGATATCGTATATTGATTGTTCAAAACTTTTTTAATGCAACTGACTTTAATTAAAAATTCTATAGACATATCCTCTGCTAGATTTCAAAATATGGGTTTTAAAAACCTGTTCTGATGCATTGGAAAATGTATTAACTCAATGCTCTAGGGGCGATTGTAATTCAATGTCTTCGTGCTCATTTGTACAGCCAGACAGATGTCATGCCAAAAAAATGTCTTTCAAACTCGGAGAAAAATCTTCCAATGTCGATGCAAAGATCTCACAATACATTTAATCTAACTCAAAATAATGAAATTAAGAAATCTAGAGCTATTTATAGATAAATTAGCTTTTTTATAATTGCTCTCTCTTGATAGTTATATCAAGAGAGAGCAAGTATAAAAAAGCTAATTTTTTACACCATTGTTCGTTTCTGGTATGTAGAATAGTTGCTATATTTTAGGGAACTGATAACAAAATAAGACAGTTTTTCGTCCTTTTATATTGCATTTTCAAAATAATTAATGTTTTTATAAAAACTATCCGCTTCGGCGACCAACATGTACAGCCAAATGATTGGCCTTCTGAACGATTAATATGGAATAGTTAAGTCATAGCGTTATCCATCTTGCAAACGTTTAAAATTATTATTAAACAGTCAACGTTAAAAGTTATTTAAAGTCAAAGTTAAAACTTGTGAAACTTTCTGTTTGGCACCTATTTATTTATTTATTTTCTATCTTTCTTTCCTTGAATCAATGGTATGCCAACTCTCTTAAAAGCGTTTCTTGTAACATTTTACAGTTTCATTGATTAATAAAAAGTTGAATAAATCTCAGTTGTAAAAACATTCATTGAAGCTATCTGAAAAGTTCGTATACTGACTTGTTTACATTTCACTATTGCCATTCAATAATACTTAATAAGAGTTATTTCTGAGCCACGTGCGTTAGCATTTTATATAAAGAAAGGCTGAAGGTGACATAAAATTAGATCGCGTTTGTTTGGCATGTGTTAGAATTCAATGTCCTTGATCTTGAAGCTCGGAGCAGAAGAATGCAGCATTTCCCTGACTGATTTGAGAGGTTTGAAAAGAGGGAGTGGAGGTGGAGGGAGGTGGAGGTGCCTTCATTGTGATATTGAAACATAGTTTAGATAAATTTCCTCTTAAATGTTAAAAATTTGAAATAAAATGTAGAGTTTCATTACACGCTTTTGTATACTTTAAGATTCTCTTGAGATACGCGCATCTGCAAACAGTTCCTGGAGCATTGACTCACGGAAAACCTCAAAAATATGCTTCGTTCCTTCTGCAGCCATGATAAATAACATCACTTCGTTTTCACGTTTCACGTGGCTTTTTCCTGATCGTAATTTTTCGTGTGGCATGCATGTTTTGCTTATTGGCATGTATGTCCTGCAGGTGTCTCTCATTGAAATTTGAATGCAAACATGTCCTGTTTTGTAGGACATAACTGGAACACCATCAGACCTGAAGGTTGGAGAATCCTCCCATTCACAATGCCTGCAAACGTGTCATCCGTTCACGTGTGATTAAAAGGAAGACACCGGAGTGTTTTGTGGTACTGTGTGCGCGCCATTGTACAGCAGACGAACAGCAAATTTTCCTCTTCCATTATGAATCTCGTAGCGCGCTCTTCGCGTGCCAATTTCACAGATGATTACTCACAGCAGTCCCCTAGTACGGGAAAAGTTCTGGCGCAATTTTCATTCATCTTTCAACCAAACGCTTTTCAAATTCCTGTACAAAAAAATGCCCTACGATTCTTTGTTAAAGATGTCATTTTAAACGTGCCGGAACTTTGAGCAAAAAAAAAAATCACAAATTTCATGCCTTACTCGAAAATTATTGAATGAAAAACCCATGAGAATTGTAAATAAAAAAGATATTCAGGCTAATTTATTATTTGCCTGTAGTCTTGTAATTATTTTTTTATTTTCCCTGTTCAGATGTCAAATATCCTCAAAATAGAACTGTAAACGTGTTGCTTTATATAGAGAGAGTGAAGAATTCTTTGGAAGTTTTTTTTTAAAATTAAAGTTTCCATTGCACTTTCTTGGTAAAATTTAAATTTTAAGATTTGCTTTTTTTCTTTTCTGAAATCAGCAGTCCATTTTCAATAAATAAAATAAAGCTTTTTTTTATTTATTCTTTTTTTAAAAAAAAAAAAAGAAAATCAATCACTTCTCAGGTTATTAATCGTATATTGAACATTAAATCTGGTAATTAAATGTGTTGCTGGTTTTTTAACAACAATTCTAAAACAAAATATTGAATTGATCTTACCTTTTTTAAAATTGTATTGGTCCGTTTGAAACAAGACCTTATAATTCTTTTATCATATTTATTACTTTCTTTATTGTTATACTTTTATAATTGTTAATACAAGCAAAATCTCTACGAATTTCATGTTTGTAAATAACATGTTCATAAAACAAACAAAAAATCAAACATAGCGACTTATAAGTTACCATTTCCAATTAATATACACGGGAGAGAACGCTCAATTTTAATTATGAAATCACGTGTTATTGCACATACATTACATGCGTGTAAAAAATGACAGGGATAATTATCCACGCTGAGTTTCACAAAATTTAACTATATCATTTTCCTAAGTGGGAAAAAAATATATAATTGGCAGATTAATTTGACAGGAGGAGTATAAAAGAAGTTTCCATTTAATATTTGACATAAAGGAAATGAGATGAGGTCGAATCTTTCGTTACTAGGATACCCACCTAAAAAAGCGAACTGGCGCTTCGGTATATGATAGAAAAAATCTTGCTATGAAATAATTTTTCTTGTCGCCATAGAATAATTTTTGTCGGGGGGGGGAGTAAGAATTCCTAAGTATCATTTTACTCTTGTGAATTATTCAAATACAAGCACAAAAAGGATTTAAGGATTTAACTTTTGACTTAATGGTTGGACGACACGATAGAATGAATGAGAATAAGAAAATAAGATTCTTTAACAAAGAGTTATTCAAGTTCAAAGTGTTATAAATACACACACATAAAAATTAAAATAATTTTTCCTTGAACAACGTTAGGAGCATATGATAAACTTCACTTAATAAACACAATAGCTACTCTAAACATGCAAATATTGTGCTTATGCTCCATGTTATTAAATTTTATTCTATTGAAGATAAAAATTAGTATAAAAATCTTATGTTAAAGGGGAGTTTTAAAAGAAAAAGATAATATCATAAACTCCCACCGACACACAGATCTCACGATACTTAAGTTCGAAGCATATTCAAAAATAAAAATTAATAATATTTTTCTTCAGGAAAAGGACTATAAAAAATCTGTGACAAAATCCCATCTTTTCAATCATAAATCAAGTCGTTTCACACAAAAGAGTGTAAAAAGAATAAAAAATATCTCATTCCTAGCTAAATTTCTCTTGAATTATCTTTTAAATCTTTTGAAACTTAAAATTCTTCAAAATGTTACTGTTATGTACAATGTTTCGATGATATTCTCCAAGAAAGATGTGATAACTTGCTCTGCAAGATTTAAGCTTAAACAGATGCTCTTTTTTCTTAGAGAGTACCAAGTGCCGATCGCTGGCATTAACATTTCGTGCTGCAAGGATTAGAAGTCAAACAAAGCATTCGGTTGTCAACATCTCATTTCTTGTGCCCCGCTCGTTTCAAATGTCAATAGGTCGCAGACGAGAGCTATGTGGAACCTCGAGAGAAACAGGTGCATGTTCTTAATACCGGAGGATCTCTGTCGCCTGCGGTAGAAAAGAGGCATCTTTGGAAATATGCCATACGACGGCGTGCAAAATAGAAACACTTCTCGTAGTACGCGCGTCTCCTTTTATAAGACAGTGGTTGGAATCTGGTGGGGCAGATTCCACGCCCGATACGGATCACCTGCCGAACGGGGCCTTCTAAAGTAGGACGAATCACCCTTGGACTCTGGATCTGGAGAAAGATCTCAATTCTGCCAAAATTTAGGTTTCCATAGCCTTTGGGTGGATCGATGAGGTCTCAACCCAATTTAAATCAGAACTGCCCAGGACAATTCTTGGCAATACCGTCAAAACAATACTGGAACTGGGCCCAGCATGTGCTCAAGGCAAAATGCTAAATAAGAAGGAAAAAATGACTGAGATTTTCACAACTGGCAATGCCTAGATTTGGGCAGATCACGAACAATGATTTCTTTTTCTCTTTAATTTAATTTTTTTATATTTGCTCACATTATATTGCAATCATTGATAAGAAATCTCTTAAATGTTTACAGTGGCTCTGCTAGAGGTGAATATCATTGCATGTACCAGCGTTTGAAATCATGGTGATCTGCTATTGATTTGAATGGACATATGTGGTCAACCGTCGCACAGAGTTTGAAGGTTCCGCACAGGCCTATAGTATTGGGTAGTATTATGTCCTCCAGGCAAATATTCACTACAGAAAGCTTAGAAAACTACATTATCCAAAATTATCTACAAGCTTATGAAATTGTAACACCTCATGTTGACTAGTCCCGTGACAGTGAACCACTAGCTAATTCTAAAACTTTATTGTTACAATGGTAAATTGTTTAATTTAAGACAAAATTCGCATTGAAGCTTTGCTGCTTAATTTGCATCCTACCATCCTTTAAAACAGGTCATTGGCATTCAGCCAATCAGCAAGATCAACATCAGAAAGAGCAAACAATTTTGTTTCTTTTCTGTATCTAGCATGACAACAAATACAGTCATTGCTTTCATGTCAACTAAAGCAAGAAAAGATTTTTCATCAGCTTTATTTGATGAACTTTCTCGCTTATCAGGTAATCATATTGAGAAACTATTTCTTTTTACTTGTATTCCACATAATATTCCTGTTTTATGAAATGTTAATTTTTTCCCAATTTATCAATTGTTAAATTGCATCAGAGAATTCTAAAACTGTAATTCAAGTGTCAAATTTGAACATCAATAAACAGGCAAAACGGAGTCCAAAATACATACATTAAACCTGCATTCACAACGTAAATCACTGTGTGTTATCGATTAAAATCATTGCGTTTATGTGTTATTTTATTTACAAGCATACAAAAGTGCAGATTGATAGACGGTCAATCGTTCGACGGATTTTTTGGAAAATTTAATATTTTAATTGCTTAACCTGTACATCCAATTTTACATGCACAACTTATTGCGTTGTGTAGTTATCCAATTCATTTGCACTCGGTACAACCAGACAGATATATAATCTGCTAACGGATTTCATTTGAAATTTAATAAAAATCTACTGATTTGGTCTTAATTCCATGTATTAATTTTGAGCCGCCTAGTTAGAAAATTTTTTACCTATCGTTTTCACAAACAAACAGACATACTGACAGACAAATATAATTCCAAAAAGTTTTTTTTTTTCGGATAGTTCTGAAACATGGAGATTTGTCAACCTCTCAAGCATGAAGTTTTTGACTATTCAATACTCCGTATACAAGAAAGTAATAATTGTTAAGGAAGTAAAAAGATAGATATAAAAAATCTAATGAAGATTGTTTATTGAAGTAATAAAGAGATGCTAGAAACAACAGATACAGCGACTATTAAAATGCAAGCAATCTATTAGAACAGGCAATCTCAAGAATAAGCTTTTGGAATCTAATGGTCGTATCCTAATTTTAAAAAAAGTTTCATATCATTTAACAGTGTTCTTTGGTCTCACCTACTTGTGTGAAATTGCATTTTCAACAATGAATATAATTAAGACAACACCTGTCTCACAAACGACCTCTTAGAATCTAGTGGAAAATCAGCAATTAGTAATCAAAAACCGAGATTTTGGAGAAAAATATAAAGCTGATGTCTTTTGCTTACTACTAGAACTTTTTAATGAAAATAATTTATTTTAAATGCATTTTGAATTCTTTTGATATTAAAAGCATCATTTGATTTTATTACATTTGAGGCAATTATTATTATTTGTAGTTACTTAAGTGTTAAGTGCATATTCCTTATTTATTATTAAGTTGTAATAAATGTATTTGACCTATTCCACTGGGTAGACCTCAACATCTTGAAAAAAAATTAGAAGTACCCAGAAAACGTTTGCCTACCCCTGTATTAGAATATGAAACTTCTACTGGGTTTTGGCAAAATGCGCATCAAGGGAAGAGTTTCCCCAACAATGCTGAGGTAATAGAAAGCAAACCATTGCTCTTCGGCTTCTTAAAAACTCTCTGATTGGGTTGGACTTAGAAATTTGATCCTTGTCGGCCTCTTTAACTGACCCGAAATCATTCGCATCCAAGGTTCCGCATCGCGCAGGACTTCAAAAGCAGGAGAAGCAAAACTCAAATCAGGTCTACTGTTTCTTGACGAAAAACAATCCGTATTTCATTCATCAAGGCCCTCGCCTTCAATGAGGAGCTTTATTTACCATTTTTTTTTTCTTTTCATCTTGTTATTATGACGGCCAGAGAACGTTCTTTTTTTTAAGTGACCGATTGTTCCAGCAGCCGGCCAAAACAAAAGAAGGAAGACTTTGTTGACGGAAAAAATATTCATTCCTTCGTCAGCTTCTGTTTTGTTTCGTCTTTGGTATTAGTAGTAGGTTTTGTTGTGGTTTTCCTCGATGTACGAGTAGTGTCATCACGATCTCATCACGTGAAATCTCGGAATTCACGAGAAGAAAAAAATTTTGCGACGAGTCGTATCAAATCATCGAATAAATATCGATGCATATCGATTACGAGTTTCGCATAAGAATTTAGGGCGAATAAACATTGAAATATTGATTTTCTTTCAAAGGAAAATATTGTTTTATTCGACTTTAATATCAGTTTAACTTGCCGGTCTTTGAAATTACATAGACTATTATTCAGTTATAAATATTATTTAATAAAGGAGATAAACTAGCTTTGCAATTTGATATTGGAAGAATTTAGATGTCTCAGTTTAATTTGGAGAAAAAAATTACTATCTCTATCTTAATTAACTGCTCAAAACACTTTTTTTAAAAATTCAGTCAAGAATTAAAAAAAGGGATTAACATAAAAATGAAGGGTTTTTTCAATAAAAAATTAATTTCTAAGCTCAAAAATCTACTCTTTGTTAAGAGTAATGTAATTTTGTTCACAGACATCTGACAATTTTTATTTACAAATAAAAATTATTCCAAAATTTCAGATAGTTGGGAATTATTTGATACTTAATTTTTTTTCTTCGTTTAAAGATAAATTAGCATTATTTTAAAATACAACATTAATTTTAAAGAATGGGGATAAATTGTATAAGAAATCTTTTTTTAAATTTTATTTCATTGATTTTTTAAGTGATGCCATTTAAAAAAAGAAATTGATTCTTAGCATTGGAAACAGTGTTGTAAGCACATTTTTTCTCATCTTAGTTGTTCGAAAGGTGTGAGTTTTTCAGAAGAGATTGCTTATTAAATATTTTATTAGTATGGTATAATCTTTTCTAGAATATTTTTTACCATTAATTCTTTTAATTTATAATATTTTATTAGTAATGTAAAAATTCTTAATCATAATAGCTATTGCTCACGATTTTCATCATTTCCTAGTATATATTCAATATCTATATGCATTATTAGAAAGTGTCAATTTTTGTTTTATCTGTTTTTAAGTAAAATCTGTTTAAGGTTGTTTCTGATTCTTTTAGAATCCTGCCACGGTAATCTATCTTTAAAAATGAAGCAGTGACGTTTCTAACAGTATTCTCTCTGTTTTGATGAAACAAGTTAAATAAAATTGCTAAATACAAATGTTGATGTTTTTTCAAACCAAAATTTATTAAGAAAGAATTACGAAACTTTAAAGAAAAACAAAGAAAATTCTTCCATTCTTTGCACTCAAAAAAGTAATACCACTCATTATTCACTTGATACAAGGACTTGTTTATTGCTCCGTAAAATAGAAATATACAACTGCATTTAACCTAATTTCACTGCAAAATTATCATCTTACCACTCTAAAGAAATTTTTAACAATTGAAATGGAAAAAAAAAAAAAAAAAAAAAATGTCAAAATGATTCACTGTCTTGAATGATGCTTGAGAGAAGACCTAAGAGTGCAAGGAATAAAAATACACTTATATCGTATTAAATACTAGTGTTTGAACTTTTTTTGAAACTATGTTTTGCACATACGTGGTCACTAATTATTTATAACTAGATTTTTTACTTAAATTACCGGTGCAAATTTTTTCTGAAATTTTAAAAGGTCGAAATACTCGAAACAATCTAAATAATATGAAATTTTGAATTATCTGAAAAGTCTCACGATTAATTCAGAATTTAATCAGTAGCAAAAAAGCCTATATTAAAAAATATGACCTGGATTCAAATTTTCAGAATTGACTTCTGAATAGTTACGTCTCCTATCTTTAAATATATATAGATATCAAGAGAGAGTAATCTATCACCATCTATGTGGATCAATCAACCTAATGTAAAAATTGTAAAGATATGTTGAATATATTATTATTGCTACTTTATATTATGCTGTTTTTCATAAATAAATTATTTTTTAATTTATCATTTTCAGTTGTCTCACCATACATTCCTTTCGTTTTAATTGACTCAACCAAATTCAAGAAGGCCCGGAATAGGAATTTTAATAATCTGATAAATCTACTTTTGTTACATAACAACTATAGCAAAGGATTCGAACTTGATGGAAGCTGTATATAAAATTTTCAAATTGATATTGCTTACTTTTTTGGAACCAGCAAAAATAGTCTCAAAACTTTCTTGCATAGTCTCCAATAAAAGTATTTTTACAAATAATGCATTTCTCGACCTTGACGTACTACAGTTTCAAAGTATTAACCTTTGATGTGAATTTAGCATTTTTTCTAAATCAATTGTGTTTTACTTGGAGAATATTTTTTAGAGATTAAACCTTGGCATGCAGTATCATAGTACAGAAATTCGAATTTTTATTTTAAACGCATTTTTCCGGATCGACTAGAACAAAAACTTGACATAGAATAGTCACAAAATCACATTTCAAATTTGATATTTTTGTCATTACGTTTTTAATTACCATACTTGCACATTTACATTTTCTGAAAGTATAGTTAATCAACCTTTTGTCGGATTTGATTCAAAATGTGATAATATAAATATATCTGGGCTCTGAATTTTATCCATGCTTCTCTTCGATTTGTATTTATCGCATTAACTTACATTCCAACAGCTAGACAGACAGACTTCCACAAAGAAAGACATTTTCTTCTGATAGGGATCTATACATTTGTTGGTTAATGCCATATACTGAATTCCATTCGCATAGCTCAAAACTTTTTTGAGTTATCTTTATTATAGACAGATAAATGGACCAACGGACAAAAAAATAAACGTATTCCAAAAATGTATTTTTCGAATCCCAGGAGGTTAAAACGTGAAGATTCGTCAGAATCTCCCAGTTCGAATTTTTCGTCGATTGCAATACTACAGTGAATAGTGAGTCACCTCACTTAGTTATGAAGTATTTTCTAGAAAGAGATGAACTGGGCAAACATAGATATCGAAGTCTAACACTATCTACCGTATGTTTACAAACAATATTGCGACATCCACCATCTCGATCAGTGTGGGAGATCTAAGCCGTCCCTTGCAGCCCAGAGATTCCACAAAACCGAGATTTAGAAAAGTTCAGAGGTCTTTTTAAACCATCTACTATGAGTCACAACCGTTTATGAAAGCCACGGGTTGCTGACAGAAGCGATACTTTTCCACGAACGATTCGATGAGTAGAACGTAACTATTTGAGAAAAGTTCCCACCGGGTCATGCCCTGGGCCGATAACCTCACTAAGTTTGCATTCCATATTAAATGACACCATTTTGGTCGCTGTCTTTGAGAGGCTTAATCTAAGCATTTACTGCAAAGAATGTGGTTGATTTGCTTAGGAATTTAATGATATTTAGACTACGAGAATGGCAATAACTCTTCAACACACGCAAATGATCTGTATAGAGGGAAATATTTATCAATGGCTGAAACCGATGAAAAAAACATTTTTGTTTTGTTAACCAAACATTCAACCCCATATTTCAATAATGTTTTAAATTTTATCTTTAGATGAATGGTTAGTTTCGAAAACAGATATTTCTAAACATTGCTTATTTTTATTAAAACTGAAAGATCTACATCGTGTGATTCCGAAATTTATAATGGTAGAGGAAGATGATAAAAAAGCAGTAATAAAAAAGTTTAGAAAGGGTATATTACCCCCCTAGCTTCTTGAAATCCCTTTAATATTGTTTATTAATGACAATCGCAATTATATTCTTGATAATAATGTTTTTTTCTCAGTTCCCAGTGTAATTTTAAGAATTATTATGCTTTAGTTATCTTCATTTCTTAATAATAGTTACGCAAAGCCATCAGCATTAGACTTTATTTTCAGACAAAGAATAAACTGTCTGAATACAGGACAAAAATATGGGTAAATTTAATTTGGATCATTATTATCAAAACAAGATTAAACCCACTGGGAAACCTAAACGAAAAATTTCAGAAACGTTTGCAATTACCATCATGTAGTATCATCGGTCTCCAGAAAGTATTTAGATTGCATCATTATTGAACTTTAAGAATGAAAAAATGGGTACTGACAAGGATAAAAAATACAATTTCAATTTACTCGAAGAAAATATACCCAATATTTTAAACTGTGTTTAACTCCACATTATCATTAGCTAACGATTTGACTACAATCCAATACCATTCTTTGGTCGCGAGAGAGCATTGTTTGAACTGTTATTTCGAAATAACAACATAGCAACAAAAAATATAAATATACAGATGTATATACTTTACTCCGATAATTCACAATTCATGATTAAATTCTCAAAAATATTCAGTCGCTTCAAGCTTTTGCAATAGCTTAGCTATAGGCTGACAGGATGGTCAAATACAGAATCCAAGATCTTATGGGGTTCCAATTTCAAATGTTGAAATTTCATATAGATTACAATTGCATAGACATTGATACTGCTCTGTACTTCAGTACTGGAAAATGAATAGATGTATTAATAAAATCGATGCCGTAAAAAAATCAATTGGATTCTATCAATTCACCACCTTGGGCTCGAATACAATAGCCCAAATAAGTGCACATACTTTTGATGAAATTTCGGGTCTAAATAAATAATTATTTTAAAATGTAAAGAACTATTAATAGGCAAAAATATAAAACTTTATATCAAATGAAAATATGTCTAATATCTGAAAGATTTAGTGATAAGATTTACAAGAATTACACATTTCAGAATTATAAGATTTCCAAAGTTCAACTAACTTTATTAGAAAGAGTTAAAAAAGTTCGTAAAGATGAAGTATTTTTTTAATAATAAATAATGAATTTAATTTTCTAAAGACCTCATAAATCTTTTTCTAAATATTTACTACTAGCTGTTATCCGGCGCGTTGCTACCGCAGAAGAAATAATTTTGGAAATATTGTTTGAAATTTGAAATAGTTATCTTGTTTAGTTTGAAATGATAGAAAGAATAATATTTATTTTCGTATCGGAAATGAATACAATAATTGAAATTGAGTGATATATAAAGGAAAAACATAATATTAATTCTATTTTTTTAAACTTTATTATTCAAGATTTTAGTGTTGGCAATATTCTTTTATTTTTTCATCTTCAGCAGAAACAAATAAGTGCAAGTAATAATTATTCAAAGTTTCATAGCAGTCGGATGAGCGATACGGCAGCACATAAGATACATACAAATAAACATGCATTTTTATTAATATAGATTAACTTCACCTTTCTCTATTGATTGACTATTGATTTGATTGATATTCTTACATTATTTGCCGTAACACAATTGTGTAAATAGTTTCTATATTTGGACGTCTTCTGTGCAATTGTGTTTCAATCAAAGGATTTCGACAGATTGGGATCTTTTTTTCTCATCGTCCATTGACTGCGAGGAGTTTCATCAACAATGATGTCCAAGAACCTTTCAGACAAAACTTTATTTATTTTTTAAAAATTCCTGCGAGTCAGGTGGTCGATGCGCTTGACCGGTGAATGTACCAAAGACAAAACACCACACAATTAAGTGTCTGTGCCTCTTATAGGTCAACCGTATGGGCTTTGTCCTCTCTTCGCGGCCATCAGATAAGACTACGTCATTAGTGGTCACCTTGGACACTTTTCTGCGGCCTTTTGTTTGGGTCTGTTTTCAAATTGATGAATTGCCACGAACTTCATTGAAGCCGCTTCAGTTTTGATGAGGATGATTGCGTGTCTGCTGTGTGGCCAAAAGTCTGCCTTTTGATGATGTCCGTATGAGAAACATTTTGAAAATGTTTAGATTTTTTTTTCTAAATTTTTTAAACGATTCTAATTTTTATTAGATATATTTTATGCATAAAATTGCGTTTGTTCATATTTTTAGTTTCAAATACATTTATAGACTTTTAACAAAAAGTCCGAAATTTGGATGCTTTTTTTTTACTAAAATAAGTATTATGAAAATCAAACTTATTATCTGTCAATAATATATGTCCTTCATTATTTCCATTTTAATCAGCTGATGGCTGCAAAAATTAAATCTCAATAATTTTAGCAACACTAAAATCAAATTTTTGAAAATAAGGCTTTAATAATTAGGATAAACAGTCTAGAAAAGCCTGATAGTCAACTGTTTCACCTTTTGTTTCAACACAACCGCAGCCTCCAATTTTTAGTTTTAATAAGTTAAAGCTATATAAAAGCTTTTCATTTTTTAATTTTACTTCAAAAAGACCTAAAAAGTAGCAAAATGTAGTGAATAAAGATGTAGTTGCTACAGTTAAATCTAAACGGTGAAATTTATAGAAACAATGTTCCTAAATTTTTCGTATAATATGAAATTAACTCATATATTTTTTCTTAACCTTTTTCTTTTTCGGCGCGATCATCACCATATTAATTAAAATCGAAACGAAGGGATTTCTCAACATAATGCAGTGAATTTTGTGACTCACAAATATAGCGAAGAGAATCGAGTACCTATTTTGGAATTCTTATAAACATGTTACAGATTTACTGTTATGGGTGTAACGCGACATTAGTTATTGCGCTTTAGAATTATTGCTTCACGTTCACAAGAATATACATTCCGACAGACACTGACCCGTTGACGAAGAGGTAAAATCTTATAGAAATAAACAATTTTGAGGATTAAAATGTTATGCAGAATTTCTTTCATTTGGACAAGCAAACAGATTTTTCTTTGACAGATTTGATCCAAAATTTTCTAAAGATATTAGTACAGTTTAATATCAGTTTTGATGTAGTAGGAACAATAAAAAAAATTGCACACTAAATTTCGTCCGTTATTCCATTTTTGAATAAGCCTATTCGGAGAATAATTTGTACTTTTGGACTCAAAGATATCTAAAACAGACAGATCTATCAAAGTCACGAAGCTGAACTGTCTGATAATTGCAGTATTTTCTCTAGTATACTTTGATGCGAGAAAGTAAAATTTCATATAAGTTCTCAATACGTTAAAGGTCATGGGAGTAACTAATGACCAGCATTAAGATTGTTCGTGCCGCTATAGTGACCGGCGTAACCAAGATTACTAGAAACCTATAATTGGGGTAATGTTTTTTTAAGAATTAGAGCTAGATTACAAGAAACATATAATTAATGGGTTTTTTTTATCTTTCAATTATATCATCGTTACTGAAATGGTGTGAAGAAATTAAGGAGATATCGAATATAAAAACATAATTAGTGACTTCAATTCCACACTATGGAGGTTTAGTTGTGACCTTAATAAAATATATTCAATGCAAATTATTACACAAACTAAACTGTTTTTAATTGATATTTCACCAAAATATTCTGCTCATAATAAGAAACTCCTATTGACCAGATGGCCAAGCCATATGAAATTAGCATGGGATTTAACGTGTTAAAACGAACTCAATAATTGAGTCTATATTTTATTGTTTTGATTATTTAACGGATACTTTACCACCGTGCAGGCCTTTGACCAGATAAAGCTTTCATTAACTTCTAATAACCACCACAGAACATTTAAAAACAAAGACTTTACTGATAGAAATCATTAGACAGTTTTACTGTTTACTCAATCAAAAACAGATAGGGCCCATTGTGAAAAAAACATCGAAGGCTAATTGCACAAAAACATCCCCCCTATTGCCTAAATGTACCCATTCACATGTCCATCCTTGAAGGAAATAAAATGTCCACTAATAGATATTCAGTATCATTTACATCAACAAACGATTAAGGAAGGTGCTAGAAGAAGTTATAAACAACCAAAAGACGTGTGAAATTTACGTCAAACTCTTTTGTTGATTCACCGAATATCCTTCTGGAAGAAACTGCCAACAACAAGGTTCCACGCGAACTTTAAAAGGTAGATGCCACGACACAAAGATGGTTGGAAAACAGGCGTCAAAGAAAGGCGGAAAGAATGGAGACAAATAAGATCAAGAACAATCTTGCCTTTCAAAACAAACGGTAAGATAAAAGCAAAAAAATAATGAATAATTAATTACTGAGAATCGCCAACAAGTGTCAGTGGCACGTGCAACAAGTTGTGCAGCAGAAATCCCAGCTCGTTTCCCAGAAGAAGAAGGCAGAAAATAGACTCCGAGATGCCGTTTTAAAAGTGTCTCGGCAAGTCAGGAGGGAAAAAATAAACAGCCGCTCATGAGGAAAAAAGTTTGTTTGGATTAAAAGGTGCAATTAGCAGACACTGAGTAGTAAATGTCTGGGGTCAAATGCTTATTTGCAAAGAGTGAAACTCTTGAAACACGAAAGCAATTCTGATAAATCTTGTCAGTGGTGTATCCAAGGTGGGGTAATACTATATACTTTACCTCAGTCTTAGGGGGCATCATAGAAACAAGCCGTTGTAATGTTCATATCAGTACTTAAAATAAATCAAATAAATGAGTGGGTTGAAATCAAGTGGAGAGGCTGTTAAGAGGTTCAATATAAAGTTCGAATTAACGTGACAGTTACAGGTTATATTACATATAGACAATTTACGTACAAAATTTTTGAGTACTTTTAAAATATTTATACAAGAGCATGGATACAATACATGCCATCACTAGATCTTAGCTGTGTTATTGTACCACAAGGCATTAGAGGGCTCTGTGATGTCATCATAATTATGGTTTGTGCTACAAGGACGTCTTAAGAACCCTTAATTTGCTAAAGTATTAATAAGAACTAGATGGGAAAGTGACTATATTTTGTGTCTTATTTTTGTTACACCCCTGCCTATTAGAGACACAAAGGAAGAATCGAATAACAACGTATTAAATTTCCTATCACGAACACTCCATACAAAAATATTATATTTTGTGTTTATTCTAAAATAAAGTTTTACTAAACTTGCTTGGTACTTGTTTGCAAAATTAGCGGTGAACGATTTTTTTGTTGTTGTTCTTGCTCTACTCCAAAATTAAAATATTTTCAACCACGTTGCAACTCCAGAAACTTGAGAAAGTCGACATAAATCGGCCAAATCTGTTGTTTATTTAAGTATTTTGAAGAAGAAAAAAGTAGGAAACGATATATTATTCTTTCCTTCTCTTTGAGCAGGCAGTTTATTGCTCAGAAGGTCTTCAGTTATCCTGTATTATCCAGGGATGCTTAGCATATTCTTTCTGGATATTCAGATTCTGAATCATTTAAAAATAAAAGTGAAGAATGCTTAAATTACTACAGATGAATTTATTCATTCAAAAAGTAGACGAAACTTGTTCTTCTCTTTTATAGAAATAGTAATCATCTGGAAAAAAGTCTTAAAAATTAAAAAAAATATATTGATCAAGAGTTGAAAAAAAAATCATTAAAGAATCTATTTTCCAAATTTTAAATAACTAATAATGATATGAATATGAATATGAATGAACTAAAACTAAAAGTTTGATCTTTTTCATCTTTTTTCAGGCCTAAAATAGAAAAGTAGATAGTTTACTTCTTCAGACACAGTTGGGCCTGTTCTTATCTCAAACTTTGTGTCATCATATTAATCTTATGTCAACAGATATTGAGATATATGATACATGATCGACAGCAAAGAGTCATGGAAGGGATATGTAAGTATTATTTCTTAAATTTATAATTGCCATTTTTAACATTCATTTTGAATTCTCCAATTACCGTCCATGACACCCAATGAACCTATCCCTTCCT
Organism: Argiope trifasciata; assembly: GCA_026543055.1. Lineage (NCBI taxonomy): Eukaryota > Metazoa > Arthropoda > Arachnida > Araneae > Araneidae > Argiope > Argiope trifasciata. The sequence continues at coordinate 18,254 of JAPMOQ010008285.1, forward strand.
TATATTGTTACATTATTTTATTGAATAGTGTGTTCTTATTCGATAATGATCAAAGGTTATTCCTAGTTTGATTAGTCAAATGTTAAATGCAAAATAATATTAATTAGATCAGTTAACAGTGATAAAATACCTTTTGGCCAGTTGCTAGTTACAGCAGTCATGCCAGCTTGTAGGTAGAGCTAAAAATTCCTCTTATTCATCTCTACTATCAGAATGGGAAATGCCAAGGTTCAAATCCAATTTGATAATTACACAGTGAAATTACCCTGCGAAATATTACCAGGTATTTATTTGACAATGCACCTGGGCCTACTCGATTATATGTTAACAAATTGCATATATGATGCAAATCTATGCAAGCAGTAAATCAACATTCACAGAAGTCATTTATTAGAGTAAACTTGGACGATGACCATAAAAAGCAAGTAATAATTTTGTTAAAGCATTTTTCAGATATGATGCATCTCCTCTGGTTGTTCCAATCGCAAAATGGCAGACATTTGATGCTGAAGTGCCGTGTAAGGAAAGGGTCCCATCGGAATTCGCTTCGCAAGGGCTACCCTTTACAAATCCCGAATGTCAGACTTGTCTTCTGGAAGCAATCCAGAATTAGGTTAGGTGAGCATGGGGATATTTATAGGTCTAAAAATATGGCGTGTCATGAATGAAGGCGACTGCTTCGACAGCTTTTCGATTTTGGGATTTTCAAGTGAGTTCGATGACGCTCGTCTGAAGAGGTGTTACGTCCATGTTATGCAATGTCACTTCAAACAAGAAATGCGGAAAGGAGTTGGTTTGACGTAAAGAAAAAGGGAGGCGTGATGTCGTGAAAGTAAACTGATTCAAAGGCAAATTAGGCTTGACTTAGGTAAAAGGTATGCTTGCCATGCGCCTCTAAAATTATGAACTTGTCCCTTTAAAGTTTATAAGTGGGATAGTAAGATAATATTTAAGTTATTTATAAACTTCTAAAGGATACTATTCACATAATGGCAGTTTCATTTATCATGCAAGTTTTTCTAGAGACAAGAGTACCGAATTTCATCATCATCGCTGAAACAAAAGTCGTTGCTTAGCACATAATTCCTGCTGATCGTTTATAAGAACGTTGAATCCGTGTTATCCATATTTGGGTAACAATGAAAGTTTTCATCCAGTATAGAATTTGATTATGCCTATATTTACCTTATATCTCCTTGTTTTATTCCATTGTTCATGGAATAAAACAAGGTGTGATTCACACCTACTAATTAGATATTCTATTCTCTATTATAATCAAGAGAGGGTAAGTCGTATTACTGACCTCCGACCCGCCACTAAGGCATGCGGATTAACCTCGCAAGACTAAAGGACCGGACCGCCGCTATAGCAACACTGACGGGAACTATGATGGAGTCATAATAGTCATCAATGGCCCACGGTATAACCCTTCCGGTATGGAGTACGTCCCGTCATCGATGGGAGGTCATTGCCTTCACCTATTATTGTACCAATATGGTGGTTGGCGAGATCCAACCATTATACCGAAAGCTTCTCATCATCATTCCGACGTGCCCACCAGGGGGGATCAAGAGAGGGTAAAGATACAAGCAATTTTTTTTTAGATAATAGTCCAAATCACAAGCATAATTCCTGGCAACGAAAGTGCTAAATCCTGTTAAGGACTGTTAATCTTGTTAATTTAAGCACAAGGAATCTTCCTGACTGCTTAAACAACATTTTTTATTTAATACTAGCCGCCTTTGGCGACCCAGCTGGTTCGCCATGAATAATGGGTTCTAAAATTTTCAATTAAATCACATATTCATTAGCCTTGAAGTAACTCCGGGCATTGATTGGCCTGAAATTAATATTTTCTTTAAGATGATGGATTGTTTGTTCTAAAAGAACGCGTTTTCCTAATAATATTCTTTAATTTTATAAATCAGTCAGTTTTAATGATTGATTTAGAAGACTGATTGATGTAGCAACTTTTATTAAAAATATTAATAAAAATATTTTGTATAATATGGCTCACAGAGCAAAGTATGAAGAAATCTAAAACTCATTATTCATAAATGCATTGTTTGACTCAAACTACATAAAATGTAATTATTTACTTCATTTAGATCAAATTAATAGTATTAAACAATATATATGCCTATTAATAATATTTTACAAACTGGCCATTGGAAAGGAATTTGAATGCATATCCTGTATAAATAAAGATAATTTATTCAATTAATGATTTAAAAATTGCAAATGATCATAGAATCCTTTGCCTTGCATTTTTTAAAGAAAATATCACATTTTATATTTATTTTATTTTATCCAGTCACGTACTAAAAGTTGCATTTCTTCAGATTTAATTTGCAATGAT
>JAPMOQ010008295.1:0-65431 GCA_026543055.1 Argiope trifasciata
TTTCAAACTTTTTCTAGAGTTTAATTTCTGCGGTTATTTCTTGGGATCATCAGCTGGTGCGAAATCTACTAGATGAAAACGAAGATTTTTCTTTTTCAGTTAGTCAAGTATTTAATTTTGAAATACCTGTGTTTTCTTTATGGGTACATTTTTTTATTTTACTCAAGAGTATTAAATTAATGAATTATGCATTAATTTACTATTGATCGTTATTCATTTAATTTAAAGGATTTTTTTTAAAGCTTTTAAATTATAATGCAATATGTTTCAACATAAAAAAAAGTTTATTATTTAAATTTATAGTGCCATATTACATCTGAAACTATTATAAGTATTTGTTTAAATTATATTTCTGATTATTGTCATTAAAAAAAATTAGTTGTTATTTTCTAAAAAAACAAAAGTTTTAAATTTATTTAATTAAATTTCAAAACCAATTCTACCATTTTAACTGTTTAAAGTACTCAATTTAGTTATAATATGCTGTTTTACATTAATGATTCACTTGTTAGTTGACAGATTTTAAAGTAGAAGGCCACATCGTTAAAGTAATATATCATCTCAGGAAATATTTGAATAATTAATTTTTAGGTATTTAAACAAATGAATTATTTGCAATATAATTCATTGCAAATAATATTGAAACAAAAGGAATGTATGATTAAAATAACATGTTTGCAAACGATAAAAAATTTTGGTTCAGTTTCATGATTAGTTGGACTATTTTTGAAATTTTATTTTGTTTCCTAGATCATCGAATTTCTTGAATCTAATTTCTTGCCATGTGAGGAAAAGGATGTTACTTGTTTAGATAAAGCAGTTCTTTTAGAGTTTGTCTAATTCCTAAAATATTCAGTTAATAATGGTGACCTAGTACTTCTGACTCTAATATTTTAAGTCATTCTAGATATAATTTTTCATTAGAGTTTACATTAATTTTTTTTTATATTTACAGTTCGATTATCATTAAGTATAATATTAATTTGAAGGTACATCAAGTTGGATACTACTTCATTTCTTGTCTACCGAAGGTGTTAAATCACCCCTTGTTCACATATGATTTAATCAAGTTTAGGTGTTAAAAAAGTTCATACAGATTCAATTCAACTTTTATTTTTAGCTAATAATTTTTAATAATTTCATATCAGTTATGTTTAGTTTATTAAAAAAAAAGCTTTTGAATTCTTTCTAATTTTTTAGTTTCATTTTTAATGCTGATAATTAATATGCAAGAAAAAAAATGATGCTGGATACTGATTGTAAATATTCTTGGATTTGTTTCTCTAATGACAATTAATTTCTTAGGGGAAAAGTCATTTTTGTAATAGGCAGAATTCAAAATTTGCTGTATATATATATATATATATATATATATATAAAACCTATTATTCATGCATGTGGTTACAATAACTATTTGTTTCATATGTTAAATTTAATTTGGATATAATAGATAAAACTAAAGCAAGAATATGAAATAAGTTTTTTGTCTTTAAAACATATTTATTCGATTTGTTTTAAATTTTAGAGCAGAAATCCTTTGCATGTAATTTGCAATAAATCCAAGAAGTATAAAGGAAAGTATGAGCAGCAAACAGTTTTCAACACAAAGAAATCAATCATTTACATGTTGGTAGATGCTGGAATTGACCTTGAACAACATGATGAAGTTGGTTTTATTTTTATTTTTTTTCTAATATTAAAATCAGTGTATCCAAGTATTTAAAAATATATAATATATATAATTTTTATAATTCTTATTAACTATTGATTTTTTTAAAAAAAAATTAATAGTATAAAAATTGCTTTTTGTTTTACAAGAATATTGTTTTTTTATAACTGGAATCAAGAAAGAAAAAAATGTATAGAAATATTCTCATGTAAAATTTCTTAGAAAGATGCTACTTTTAAGTGAGATTATAGATTTTGCACATTTTGTTTTTATTGCATAATCATTTCATGTTTTTTCATGTTAAGATACTAAAGAAAAATAGTATCTGTGCATAACGCTTTGAAAATTAGATATTTTGATGCTTGTTTTGTAGAATTTGTCTTAATATCAATTAATAAAATCTTTTTTTTGCATTAGATATTATTCTTACATAGTGTAATCATTGTATTGCAAGATAATATTACTTGAAAATTATAAACTACAAACTTTAATGCTTAATGAGGGAAAAATAAGCTGATGTTAAATTCGTGTTCTCATATTTCCATGCAAGCTACTAATTATACTCATACTACTAAAGCTACTCATTTTTGGGATACTTGAACTGTAAACTTAGCAATTGGCAAATAATGAGTACTAATGTATGAACAACAAGCCAGCAAGTCACTCAAAATATTAATATTACAGCCAATGATTGATCAAAGATATCATGTTAGTTTATCTACTAAGTTTGCAACTATTGGCAAACTTAGTAAATAGACTAACATGATATCTTTGATCAATCATTGGTTATAATAAAAACATTTTGAGTGACTTGCTGGCACACTGTTAATACATTAGTACTCATTTTGTAGGAACCCTTGTTGGTACCCAAGCCACCAGATTTTGTGGTTTCTGAATACTTCTTAAGTTTTATTACACTGTGTGCATACTACTGTTTCCAGTAGATTGAATGAACTCCAAAACTTTATGATTCCTTTATTATCTGTGAAGAGAATTAGGTTAAATTATGCACGACATGATGAAAGAGGAGCTTATAGATAATTTATAACTTTTTAAAAATTATGTTTCCATTCTTTTTGTTAATAATTCAAAATTATAATATTTCTTTAATGCAGTGAATTTAAACTCTAATGATTATTTTGTAGTTACCTTGCATTTAAGAATGCATAGTTTTCTATAATACAGAAACCACTTTACATTATAGAATTGTTTTAGGTAGAAATGCCTTTAATCTATGCTATTTGTAAAATATTCTTCAATTATCATTTGTAGTATATCTGAAATTAAATTATATTTGGGAACAAATACATTTTTTATAATCTGGAAATGTTTCCTTTGTTGAATCTCCTCGATTTGCTCTTGAATTAAATTATAATTTTCGTTACTCTTTTGAAGAAGCCAAAAATAATGCAGATCATAAACTTATGTTTTTAAAAAGGCTGGCAACACATGTTTATTCTATGCTGTGAAGAATGAAGATTGCGTCATCAGTGATGTTCTTCTGCAGTGTGGAGCAGATATGTGGGCGGAGACTGAGGTAACAAGAACTTTGCTTACCATATAAATAAGATAAAATTAAATCTTATTTTGCATTTAGACTTGTATATTTTGGATTTTATTTTTTTTAATTCATCTTTTTTAACTTATAAGTTTTCTTTTAGATTTATTGATTGGGAAATATTTTATTCTTTTTATACGCATATTGATTTTTAATAAACCGTAAAAGGAAAATGTTTTTGAAAAATGATTTTTTAATATGAATTATTTTTAAGCATTGTGCTTTTAATATGATTTGCTTGATTATTGTTTGTTAATTATTCATTGTAAATAAAAAAAATATTTTTGCATCATTTTTTTTTTTTTTTTAAATTGGTAGAAAATAAAATTTTAATTCTGGAAAGGAATGCCATTGATTCTACTAAAATGCATTCTATAAAAAGCATTCTTTACAGTTTTAGATAAATGTTTATATATAATTCTTTGCATTACCTAGACTTGAGGTGAAAGAACTTTGCTTGAATACAAATGAAGTAGTAATGAAATATTTTGCAAGATGGTGAGAGGACTGGGAAATCTGGGAATTTTATCAATCTTGAAAATTTAAGATAAATTCATAAAAGTATTTTTAAAAAAGCCCTTGAAAATTGGAAATTCTAAAATTGTGTGCTATTATTTCTTCACATCCAAAGCTTAATGTCTTCAAAATAATAATAGCAACAGAATCAGTGATGCCTCTCATTTAAAGAGTATATTGACTTTTTTACTTTCAATATGATGCTTTTTTACTTTCAAAAACCATAAGCCGATGAATGTCAATTACAGGAAATGTAATGAAACTTTTCAAAAGTTCAGTTTTCACTGTTCTAAGAGTGAATAAATTTTACTTCAACCTGCCTTTGAATGCAAAAATTCTTACAATGATGCCATATGTTGTAATAATGCTATAGGAAATCGTATACTGTCTCATGCTACCAGTAATATTGAAGGAGAATTTTTTATCAAAGTATGCAAGAATATGAAGAGTAAATACTCGTGACAGCATTCATTCATCTAATACGAGAAATGGTTGTCAAGTCGAAAATCGCCCCAGAATTAATAAACTCCGGTAAACTTGGGGGTCTGGGGTTTTTGGCCACGAGGAATCGATTGGCGCCGGTTTTGAAGTGCTACGGTCGAGCAGTTACAGATAAGATATTTTCAAACTTTATTAGTTCGCCATAATGGCTAATAGGTTTCAAGCGGTAACGTGCTGCCATCTATAGCCAATATGGCGAACTAATAAAGTTTCCAGAAGATGATCCGGAACTGATCTCGAAATGGATGATCCATAACCCGTGTGGTGATATGAACCCAAGCGCTCCGTGCATGGTCAGCAAACATGGAAGTGCAGATGGGGATTTCCAATGGAACATCAAGACATGACATCGCTGGTGGATGATGAAAAGCCGAGGTTTAACCGGTTATCTTTTCACCAATGGTTTCACACATTTTCTTATGGCATGTATTGTTTTGATAAGTCACAATTGAAAATTTAAATCTTCGAGTTAGCTTCGATACCTGTTTTCTCCGAGCGGAGCTCGGTCACCCGCTGGTTATTAGGTAATATGAATAATTGGAAGTGTCATAATGATAGATTTTAAATGGGAGGAATTCATGGGCCAAATATGAGGGTATAAGTTGAAGAAAGAAAAGGAATTATGAAAAAATTTAAAAAGAATTTAAGAAAGAAAGGTGTTTTAATGAAAGGAAAAAAAAAGTTTGAATTCTTAATATAGCTCAAAAAGAGATTTTAAGAGTTAGAAGAAGTTGCGAGCCTTGAAATTTTTTGCAAAAAGGAGCTTTTAAAACTTTTTAATTCATTAAAAATATGAGTTGTTTTAAATTGTGTATTTTTTCACTATCACTCTAATTATTTATGTTTTAGTTTTGAAATTAATAATTGATTTGTTATAGTTTTTGTTGTTTTCATTATAATAATCTTGCATTTGTTAATTGTTACTTTAATTATTATCTCTGACATAGTCTCTTACATTATTTTTAATAATAAATGGAATTTTTTAAGTAAACATTTATTTATGTATAACAGTATAAGTTTTTGATTAGAGAAGTAATTTCTTATGATTTATTAAAGAAAATAAAATACTTTTGCAGTTTCTTTTGTTGAAATCTTTGTTACAATTTGTATTATTAAGTGCTTATAATCATATTTTTATAATTTTTAGTCCATTTTTTTAAAAATTAATGGAAATATATATTTTTTATATTCAATAACTCATAAAAATGTTTTCAATAATGTATATTATATGCATATAATATTTTTGAGGAGAGAAAAAGACGGGAAATTAATGTAACTAATAACCATAAGTAAGGGAAATATTGCAAGCTTAGTGAAATTTTTCACAACTCTTACAATTAGCCTTTTATGGAATTGGAGCTTTCTAACGTATGTTGTTGTCATATTGTGGAAAATAAGCATGTGCATACATACATTCAATCATTCTTTGGATAGCTATACATGCATGCTGTACCTATTCAGTAATATTAACTAAATATTGTGGAATATAATAAAGACGAATTCAAAGTTAACTCAGCTGTGAATCATGATCATAATGTATTATTGACATTGTTAAGAACAGATCAAGTTATTGTTGCAGTAGAGCATAGAATTGTGATGCTGGAATAAAAATCTGATAATTGTCTTTGTAATATGATATTGTATTTGATCATCCTTTCATATAATAATTAGAAAAAAGAAAAACAGTTTTTTATTTTGTTTGGATTTTTCATCAACTCTATCGTATCATCTCTGAGAATATCTGATAGTGTTTAAGATTAAACGGTAAAAGTGCAATAAAATTTTTGAATGTTGGAGCTCAAGAGATTGTCTGAAATATGATCTTTTTCTAGTCATTTCTTAAATTAATACAGGGATAGATACTGTCTTAAAACAAACAAAAAATGTTGTCACGTACCATTGGAATACAGCCATTTGATTGGTTGTATTCCAATGGTACAATCATTAATCTTCCCTGTCCCAAGATTGGAGAAAACCAGGTTTCAGCATATTTGCAGCAACATCTTTAGTTTGATGAAAGAAATATATTCCTTCTGATAACTATTCTATCATCCTTGTTCAGTATATTTCAATTCTATATAATCTCACGCCATAAGGTGTTTTGTATACTTATAACCTATAGTACAACTACTGTTTAGATTGTTATCCTTTCTTACAGCCAACTATAAATAATCCATTCCACAATCAGTTTAATATGGTTTTGTACACCTCTTACATTCAAGTGAAAAGAAAAATAGTATCACTTTTCAGATTCTGAAAGGAGTTTTTTAGTATTTAGATTTTATTTTCTGTTTATATAGCACTCTTTAAAGCATTTTATTACTTTATTTAAATGTAGATTTGATGTCTAGAATTTATATTTGATAAATAAGGCATTTGCTTTTAGGGCTTTTAATTTTTCATTGTTGTTTTATTTTATTTTATGCATGGGATCACCATGCACTTTATTAAATATCATTATTTACTGCCATATTTTACTTGTTTAAGAAATACGTTTGAGATATTTTATCAATGTTCTATAAATTATGATATTATAAAGTATTCAAAATTCAATTATGTAATGCCAAATACATGATTTTAAAAGAATAAGAAAGCTCATGAAGATGGAATTTCATAATAAATTGCAAATTTTATTTTGAAATTGTATAGATTCTTTGTAACCCATCTTTGTTTCTCTTGTAATTTTTCTATTGGTTTATTGTCTATCTTAATAAAGAATGTGCTAATTATTTAAAGTCATAATTGCAGTATAATTTTTAATCTTTACAAAATAAAATTTGATTCGAAATGTGCAATTTACTATTGAAATGATAATAATGTAGAATGACATTCGGAAAAGCTTTCAATCTTTCTTATTTTCTTTCTTTTCCTTGTTATATTTTTGTTTTTCTTGATCTGCTTTCAGCTTTTCTACATCTCATTATTTAAAATTCCACATAATTAAATGAGTACCAATGGTGAGAGCTGTATTTCACTACTTGTAAGCATTGGATGTTGTCTGTGTTAATAATGGTGTAGTTACTTTTATCATTTTATGCTGCATTTGTTCATTTTGTGTGTGTGTTCTTGCAGTTTGGTGTATCTGTGTATGAATATGTTAACAGTTCGTCATCTGATGAGATGAAAGATATATTCCGTAAATATTTTGTAAGTATTCAATTTTTACTTTAAAAAAATGTAAATATTTTTCATGCTAACATTAAAGTAATTGTTGCTTGAAATGTCATTTTTATAAGTTATTTCTTAAAATGTATTACTGTTAATACATTCTTGAGGGGGGGGGAGCAGGAAGGAGTAATTATAACAACTTTGCAAAAGGACTACATCTTAAAAGTAAAAAGTGAACTGAAAACTACAAAAATGTGATTTATTTCTATAAGAATTAAAATGAATTATCTGTATCTGATACAAACCCTTTAAAAAATATTTCACTTAGTTTTTTTTTAATGTAAATGTTTTTAAAAGTACCTAAAAAGCAATAAATAAAATCATGCTTTGGATGCTGTAAATTCTATTAAAAAATAATTCATTTTCAATGCTGAGATGTTTTTACAAGTATTGTCTTGATGAAATAGCCTTGTGATGCTGCCTTGCACTCTAACTTTCTAAAATGAACCAATGCATTGTTTTAGTAAAAAAGAAAGGAAGAAAATATCATTTTTCTGACAGATATTATGATATATAATGTTGTTTAATTCTGAAATCTCCATGTGGCATTTTTATTGAAATATTTTTTAGGAGAGTTCAATCAAGCTTTTGAAATGCCAATAATAAATGTTTTCCTAACATTCTTGTAATTAGCAATGCACAGATGCCTTAAATTTCATTAAAAAAATATATAATTTGCCATGTTTTATTTTTTAACAATTTATTAAACTTTGTTTGCATGCAACTAAATAATTTATGTGAAATTCCTATAATATTGTTTATTTGTGTTTGTAGAGGTTATTGGAATTCTAATCGGCCACTGTACAGTCTACATTGACCACAGCAATGCCAAAAAACTGATTTTCCCAGTTAATTGAATATATGTTTTTACAACTTACCCATAATTTATAAATGCACACAAAGAAACTTAAACATACTTAGTTATGTTTTTTTGGAATCACTTGGCCATGATTGAAAAAGTGTCAAAAATCATGATTATTTCTTTAAGTATATGTACTTAATTATATATTTTGGGGAAACAACTGGACAACATTTTAAAATGTCTTTTTCATCCATAGTTATCAACTTTTCAAATGCTGATTCATAATAGCTATTGTTTTGATGAATAGTATTGTGAAAAAAATGTTTCCTTCATAATAATATTATCCATTATTATGAGACAAAATTAATTTCATATCTCTATGGTAGATAAAATTTCATACCTTTTTTTATTATAATTGTGATTTTTCTATTAAAATCTTTTATTTAATTAAGTTGAACTTTATTGATTAGTTACAATTAGAATTGCTAACAGTTATTAAGAAGAGATCTGGATTATTGTTTATATCCTGATGTACTTAATCTATACTTATAATAAAGCTCAATGTGTGCGCGTGTGAGTGTTGGCGCTCTACAGGCCAGACCATTGGACCTACAGCTACCAAATTTGGTACAAGTATACCTTGGAGGTCGGGAATGTGCACCTCGGAGCCCTTTTTTCGAATTCTTAAATTTGAATTTGAATTAATAAAGTTTCGACGTTTTTCCGGTATAACTTCTGAAAATATTATTGGAAAAACATAATTTTCTCATCAATTTAAAGATAAAAAAAATTAGCTTTCTAATGGTATCAGTGTTTTAATGTATAACTTAAGCTTCTATTTTTAATAAATTTTTAAAGACATGCTTTTTTGAGCCATGTTTTTTTGAACACGTGATGGTATAAAATAAAATAAAACAATGCCGGAAGTTCAAATAAATAAACAACTATCATCGCAAATCAAATCTAAAGATATTCAACTTTTCGCACGTGACTGGATAAAATAAAAAATATATAAATGTGATATTTTCTAAAAAAATAAATGCTAAGCAAAGGTCTCTATGATCGTTTGCAATATCTATATCATTAATTCCATAAATTATCTTTATTTACAGTAAACCTGATTGAATTTAGACAGGATATGCATTGAAATACCGACTTAATTGCATAATAATTGTTTGCAATATCTGTATCATTAATTCAATAGTTTTTTCTCTTTCTTTAAAAAACATATTTAACATTTTGACAACATCACCGAAAAAAACATTTTTAATGTTTTGAAAGCATAATCGATAAATTGTTAGAGCATTAAACTCAAAAAGTTTTTCCGAATAAAGTTACCGACTCTTTAACTACTAATAACTGAATCTTTTAATTTTAACTATTCCTTAAATTTTGGCTAATGAATATGTGACTTAATTGAAAATTTTAGAACACAATATTCATGGCGAACTAGATGGTCGCCAAAGGCGGCTAGTTTAAACTAATCATAATGCAAAACAAGTCTTATTTGATATTGCAATTTTTTATAAATTGGATTTCCATTTGAATCATTATATCATAGATTTAAATTAATGACCTGGTTAGTATTTTTTAATGTAAATTTTGATATTTTTATCTGCTATATTTTTGTATTTCATGCACTGTCCCTTCCTCTTTTCATTTGTTGACCTCTATGACATTTATGCCAAGACAATAAAATCCTTTAAAAATGCATCTTTTGATGCATTTTTAATTAATAATTTTGTATAACTAATTTAGACCATTAATAATTTAATATCATTTAATGTTTATTTCAGCCAGGTCTTTGGAAATCAGTGGAATGTGAAGACATTTATCAAGTTCGAAGACTTATAAATCTATGGTGTAGAACAGATCTTTCAAAAGTGAGTTCTTGAAAAAAGCAATGAACAATAGCACTAAGAGTTTCTTACATTTTGGTAATCTTCTCAAATAGAATTAGGCATACAAATGTCTTTTTGTTGGATTTTTTAATATCTTTATAAAAAGAAATTTGAAATACTTTTTAATGATATTTCCTGCAAATCTCATGGATTTATTTATTAATTTTTTTTAATTCTCAGTCTTGGAATTTTTTCAAAATTTTTCTGATTAAAACTGCAATGAGTGTAGGAATTTTTTTTTAAAGCCACCACGGCCATTTTATGCAGGGAGCTGTAACTGAAATTAATCCATATGATCAGGTATGATGGAACCAAACTTTCAAGATTACATAATTAACAAAATTATTAACGGCATTTATTTTATATTCCTTACTTATTATTATTAAGTAGGATATTTTTTAAAACTTTAGATGCTGAAACACCTAGTTACATTTATTATGAGACATCAATCAAAACATTTAAATTTGTTTAAATAGTCATAGAAACTTAAACTATATATTTTGTATTGCTGATAGTTAAATAATTGTAGTGTATGTGTTGTTCTAAATATGTTCTCATTATTAGATTATTTTGTAACTAAAGTACTTATTTGATAATTGTTTGTGTAGGTGGTGAAATGGATGTCGATTTATTATATATATGTTGAAGAATCTCCCAAAAATATTGACAGCTATTTTGTTTATTTTATGGGATCTGCTTCATATATTTTTTACCTACCAAATACTATTTTAGAAAGTTCTATAGAGTTTTTGGATGCTTTCAAATCCTTTTGAACCTTTTGGATGCATTAATTTTGTTCATTAATATAATTATGTTTGCATAATCTGCCCTTCTGCACCAATCATAAATTAATTTGTGCTAAGCAGTTGTAATTAACATCCATAATAAAATGTTTTAATGATAGGCATTCAGAGATCATTTAAAGCTGTTTTTTTATCAAAGACTTCAGAAAATTCAAAGTAAATTTTGTTTTTTATATTACTAATAAATATATGGGTTATATGTATGAATATACAGTAGAACTTTCAAAATCAGTTTTTTTTTCCTTCTTTTTAAACTCTTTAAATGCCTTCTATTTGTATTTTTAAAATTCTCACATTTGATAAGCATAAAATGTAAAATTGTTTCGTATTAAATGTTTATTGTGTTTCTATTTCCTTTAATTAATAAAATATATTTGCTAAATATTGTTATTTTGATTTTTTTAATAGAGGGTAGGCACATCTTAGATGTTGGCCATATGTAGATTTTTGGTAGATATTCTATGAGTCTTGTTATAAATTCAAAAAATATATTTATAACTGATGAACAAAAAAAGAGGCTGTGTGTGATAAAAAGAATATGTGTTATAAACATTTACTTTGTTCAGAAGTGATATCTTTAACTGAATAACATTATATCTCCTATCTTATAGTGTGATCAGACAAATGTGGAAGTTGGTCTCTGTTTGTTAATTATAACAAAATTGGAAACAATATTAGAAGAAACAATATAGGACTTAATAAAAAAAAATAATTTAGATACAGAAATACAGATGTTCATAGATGCAACATTTCGTTTCTTTTTTATTTTTTTTATAAATTTTTTAAAATTGTAGATGCGTTATAAATGAATTATTAGCTTCTTATTTTGTTTAGGCAGATTGATTTAAAAAAAACTTACTATTGGTGTTCAAACAGAGAGACCACCTTTATGATTTGAAATCATGAAGTATTTTTGTATTGTCTGTTAATTTTATGCTTCTGTGTAATCATTTTATCTAAATTGAATGATGCTGTATTTTATTGTTTGTAAGTTGCTGTGCCATTTTCCTGATTCAAAACGTGCTTGTAAATTATCAAAATAGCATTATTTTTGTTGAAATTCCCTTTAAACAAATGAAATACATTGTATAGTTTGAATCATATCTTCTAATTTTTTTCTTATTATAACCTTTACTTTTTATAATATTTATTTTCTATATCATGTGTAGGATGGAACATTGCTTAAAGATATCGCTCTTAATACTGGAAATGAAGAAATAATAAATTTAATTCTTGGCATATTTGATTCTATGGTATGATATTTAAATTTTCTATAAATGGCAATGTTAATCTTGTTTCTGTTTGTCGTGTAATAAATTTTCTTAATTTATATAATGTGGATTAGTGAAGTAATAAAAAAATTGAAAAATTTATGATTTTCAAATAAATATTATATTTCTCCTCTTAAAATTCTTCTTAATACATATACCTTTAACTCAATTACCTTTGATGTATAGTATATATTTTTATTTTAAATATATAAATGAAATGCATTGTTTTGCAATTCAAAAATTTGTTTTGCATATATTTTATGCATTACACCTTCATAATGCATATGTGATAAGTTTAATGCTTTTTATGGCCCAAATATTTATAGAAAGAATGTAAACCATCTTGATTCTGTGTTTAATGATCACTTTTAAAAAGAATTATTAAATTTAGTTTGAGAAGTATAAAAATTATTTATTTTATTTAACAAATTAAAAAAATAACTAAATCAGTATTTTCTGGATTAAAAATTTACTTTTATCAGAAAATTAATTTAAATGGCAAAATAAGTGCAATTGTGCAATACCATTTAGACAACAACAACAAAAAAATTTATATTTTGTGAAGTTTTACATTTGCTCTAGTTTAAAGTAAGGGAAAAGCATCAAAAGTGTTAACCATTTATTCTAATTAAGAGATAGGGGAAAGAATTAAAGGTGAATATTTAAAAATCAAAGCAGACACATATCTATATTTTGTGTATTTTTATTATTTATATATGTTTATTTCTTTGGTAGTTTTTTATATTCTCACTCTGTTCAATATTCATTTAATTATTTAATTTAATTCAATATTTATATTTTTATATTATCCGACTTCAAATATATTGCCTTTCTTATTATGTCTGAAAGAAACAATTGTTTCTGGGTTTATTATTATATATATCCAGTCAGAAATACACTTTTGTTTTTTGCAATAAATCTACTTTTCTTAATGTTTTATTCATCTTTGGCTAATCATTTCTTTTGTTTGGGATATCAAATAACAATTTCAAAAGTGTGTTCATTCAAAAATGGCTCTACTTAATATAAACCAAAATCAAACGCTCAATTAAAATTACTTTTAGGTCTGGAAACTTTTTTAATGAAAAATCGTGCTTAGTTTCTATTAGAAATTTAATTTTTATTCCTTCCCTTGCAGGTACTAATATATCATATTTTTGCAAAGAATGTAAAAGCAGTTCGTTTATTACTTGAAACTAACCGTCAAAGGGTGAGGCTTGATCTCAGAAAAATGGTAAGTTATGTGAAAAGAAATTACAAAATAATTGAATTCATGATGCATTAAGTTGTTACCTTTAATAACCTTTTTAAAATTTATATAAATAATATTTAAGAAGAACACAAATATCTGCTTGTAAGAATAATATCAGTATCCTAACTATCTTAAATACTTGATTTGAATATTTATTCAACTTTTTGATACTAAAATTTTTTTCAAATTTGTAACTGTAGTCTTAGTCAGTGTTCTTCTTACCATTTTTAAGTATAATTTTGTGCTATTTGTAGGCTATCATGTATTCTATGAATGTTATTGCAGTAAATAGCATTTTTATATTGGTTGCTTATATGTTTATTGAGATTATCAATACTATATTTTTGTTTTTTCTTGATTATTATAGAAATCATAGAATAGTTTCATATGACTAATATGAGAAATATTATCAATGAATTGTATTTGCTCTAATCTTTTACATATTTATAGATATTTTAGATTTATAATTTTTGTATGTATATTTTTACTATTTATGGGTTTAGTGTATTGCTTAAATTTTGTTTTAAACTCTGTGATGAAATAAAAGGTAATTTTTAAGTACTTATAAATAGATAGCTTTTATTAGCCTGCATTTAGCAGTTGTCTTAAATATAGGAAAGAATTTTAATAAAATGAAAGCAGAAATTGAATACCAGAATTTGAGAAATTACCAGCAGAAATTGTGAAATTAAAGGTTCATTTACTATTTTCATTTTTTTTTTAATATTTAAACTTCATCTCTTAATTTCGATAAATTCAGGATTATCTTTACTACTGAAATATTAGTTATTTCAATCATTTATTAGGTACCTGATTATCTGTTCTCTGAACAAAAGTAAAAAAGGGTGACTCTCATGACTGTCCATTTCTAATAAACTAAAGGGCAGGATTATATTTGTGGTGCTCCTTTAGAAACCTCAGTTCTGTGTTTCATGATATTGGACTGAGCTAATTATTTTTTTTGGCATTCTACAAAATGGGCAATTAAATTAAGCTATTAATTTGTACAAATATATGTTCAAGGGTGAAAAAACAATCAACTTTGAATTGATTTTAAAAAATCAATTAATTAATAATTAACAGAATAATTGTGTATTCCTGAGACAACCTGATGTGGTTTCAGTTTAATTGTTGCACTTTTCTGGCATAATTTAAAGCAATTTCAAAGAATTTTTTAATATATAATTAGTATTTATTTTACTTAACGAAGGAAAATTAGTTTCATTATTTTGTAAAATCTTTCATTTATTCAATGTTATAAATATTATTCTCAATCTTGCACATCGACTTAAAAACCTAACAGCAATAGTTAATACTTTTTCTTAATTTCAACTCATTTTTAAAAAAAATTAATAAGGATGGTCTATATCTTTTTTTATTGCGATAAAGCAATTCACTTTCATTGCTTCTCTACCACTTTAATTACTCAATTTCTTTTTCGACATCTATTTGAAGTTAACACATAACACATTTGTTTGGGTTGTATGAGAAACAGATAATAAAATTCTATCTTTCCATTACTTTTAATAGAATTCTTTTTTAACTTAGATCTTAAATTCAGTTTTTTTACTTATTTCTAGAAATTAAAATGATGGTTATATATTGGTTAATTAATTTGAATTATATTTTATATTATATTTTAAACTCGATTTTTAACTCATAATTTTTATATTTAACTTTTAATGCTTTGATTCATAATTTTTCACTTAATTAATTTCCTTGAAAATATACTTCATTATTAACTTCTTAACTTGGAAACTTTTATGTGTCTTACAGAAATAACCTGAAGGAATCTTGTAAATTATTCATAATCTTTGCTCATTACTTAATGATCATCAAGGACTTTTTGTTATTAAATATTTCTTAGGAATTTAATTTGTAAAATTCTTAACTGAATACATGGGAAAATATTCAGTTTCTTGATCCTATGTTTATGAAGAACTAATCTTTTGATGTGAAAAATTATCCATGTTAATGATTTTTTAAATAAGCATTTTCTTTTTTTCTTGTTTCAACTGAATTTTCTGTTTCATAGAGTGATAGAGGAGCTCCTATTATATATTATCTTATTCAAGCAGAAGAAATACCTATCATTGAACTTTTTATACATCATGGGTGTCAGCTTTATACAATAATGCAGGATGATTTGGGGGTGAGTGTATCTAAAGATGATTAGCTGGTAAAACTGTGTGATAACTATATTTTGATGTTTAAATAGCATAATGCTTTTTTTTAGTATGACATGCCTGTGCTGTTTTCGGCTTTGAAAGCAGAGACGTCTATGAGTGTAATTGAAGCTCTTTTACCTCCTTCTAAACCACTTCAGGAAGAAATGCTCTACAAAATTCTGTACAGGGTAGGATGAATTTCTCTTTCTTGATAAGAGTAGGGAATGTGCTTTTAAATTCATGTTATGCCTTGGAAATAATGTTTGGTACTATAACTGAGCAAATTTTTATATATATTCTACTTTTCTTGGTTTTATCCTACAAAGAAAATGTTTAGTTGAT
Source organism: Argiope trifasciata (assembly GCA_026543055.1). Taxonomy (NCBI): domain Eukaryota; kingdom Metazoa; phylum Arthropoda; class Arachnida; order Araneae; family Araneidae; genus Argiope; species Argiope trifasciata. Next base: position 15,952 of record JAPMOQ010008295.1, read on the forward strand.
TGCAAAAGCTTTTACTTTTTATAAATATCCATGCATGTAAATATAGGGTTCAATAGTTACAATCAACGTCAGTTTTGCTGTTTATGGCTGTACAGAAGCTGCCTTTTAACTAAATGTAGGCTCAGTCTAGAGCTTGGCAACTTGCATTAATAAATGGACAATTAGCTATGTGTATTTTGAGATTGCTCAAATAGTAACACATAAGTTAAAACTTTTTGTCATATGCAGTATTTGTTTCTAGAAACTTTGTTAATATTTTTATTCATTTTTTTTTTTAATTAAAGGAGAATGTGAAAAGGTTTTAATGCATTGCTTTAGAAACTGAATAATATAATACAGGATGAGAGAGAACTGAAATTAAAGGCACAGTAATGACTCTGTTGCTAGAACAGCATCTAGTTATGATATATGTAGTAGAGGCTTGATAAGCCAGATAACATACTCAAGACTGAGTGATCACTTGTAATCTTGTGGTCATGTCGTCTGGCTACGACCCCGAAGATCGCGAGTTCGATCCTACCTATCGCCAATAACAACATATATTTTAAAGAAGAGAGATGCATCCTATTTAAAATGCATATTCTTGGAGATTTGTTTCTTCTACTTGAACTTTTACCAAAAATCATAATAATTTTTTCCCTTAAAATACAAAATTTGTGTCACAAATGTGTTAACATTTTTTTAATACTAATTAAATAAACATAGATATTTTATTTAAAAGGTTACTGCAAATTTTAAAAAATAGTATTAGAATTCTTTAAATATTTATACATTTACATTTTCTTTACGTTTGCATTACATTTTCTTTTAAAATAAGTCATTTTTTAATGTGTAAAGTGAAATATAAAAGCTCCTTCCTGGAACATTTTCCCACCTATGAATCTCCTTATAATTTTAATCTTTAAATATTTCACAGATTTTTTTTCTTGATCTTGTAAAATATTTTAAAATAAAATTATAATGATATTACAGCTCTTGCATCTTACAAATGAATAGATTGATTAGATATAGTTAAGATAACTTTTAAATCAATTGAAATGATTCCCAGGAAAAATTAAATAAGGTTTCTTATTTTAGGGTTGTACTGTATTGGAAGTAGCATTAGCTCAAAATGTAAACTTAGAAGTTTTCAGTTTACTTATTGACAGAGGAGGTCCACTGCTTCTTTGTGAAAGAAATCAGGTTAATATGTTTTTATTTGTTCTTGTAGTATAATTTTATTCTCTGAAAGATTTTTTTTTCTTGCTGACAATGTTAATTATTGATCTGATGCCATTTAAGTTTGAAATTTTGTTTTCATTTAGTGGTTATTAATGAATTAGAGAAGAGAAATGCTATAATATACTTCCTTCAGGTGTTATACACATATATATTAGTAAGAAACTCTTACATTTTTTATCACTTTATGAAATTTCTGTACCTTAATTTAAAAAAAATTAAGTATTAGATTTAATAGTAAGATATATATACTTTTTAAAAAATTTATGTGATTTAGTTTATTTCTGGTAAAAATAATTATTTGTTATAAAAGTAGATTAATTTACTTCAAATAAGTAATGGGATCTATATAAATGTATGAAATATAATGTTGTGATTATCAATTTATAACAAGATGAAAAGAAATCAATGGCTACAAATGTAAAGTCAATGTTTGGCTGTTAGCCAAACATTGACTTTACATTTGTAGGAGTTTTCGTTCCTTGCTGCTTAGCAGGGAGAGTAAAGAAAATGGCTGTGTTTGCATACTTAATCATGCAATATTTTCCCTCAATTTTAAGTCTTGATTCAATTTTACTTTTGTCCCCTGTTAAATTCATTTGAGCTGTACAACTTTGATGTTCTAATTATTGTAACAAATTATAAGTAAAAAATGGCTTCATCTGCATTTTCATCAGCCCTCTTGACTATTTCTGTGGATAAAGAGAATATTGCAATGAAATTTTTCTTCAGATAAATTTGGCCTAATTAGTAAATTGTATTTATCTATTAAGAAAGAGATCCACGCAATGACGATTAGAGAATAACTAGAAATTTATTTCAACGTGGTAACATCTCGTAAACAAAATGAAAAAAAAAACAATATATTTATCGAATGACGCACATCTATTTGAAATGCACACAATGACAACCAACATCTCAGAAATTCAGTCGATCTTTTTTTTTTTTTTTTTCAACATTTGATTTCTTATTTATATGTTCGGCGATAAACAAAAATTCATCTTCTTCAATGATATGCGAATAAGAGTCATCTTATTGGCATATCGTATTAGATTTTTACTCTTTTGTGACTGCATCAAATTAGCTGGATTCGAAAAATTTGAACCCTATTGCGGATGCTGTCAATATAAATAGAAGAATTTTTACTTATTCCCGACAGTTTATGAAATAATTTGAAAGAGTGATGCAGATCAGCAATACTAATGAGTAATGAAATTGTTCCAAAATAGTTACAAAACAATATTAATATCGCTAAAATTCAAATATTTATACATACATATTATAGATAACTATTTATTCACTTATATTACAGGTATGATTTCATTTTGAAGAGAACCAAAAAGTGGCAAGAAAAATGTTCCTCCAATTATGAAAATGTATTCAAGTGCATTATTATTAATTATGAAAAAATTTGAACTTGTTAATCACATGCTGTATAGTCTGACAATTTAAATTGCCAAATTTGCTAGATTCTTTTCTTAATGCTTTTTGGTGTGCCATTACAACTGATACCATATTATGTATATAACATTTGTATTGGAAGTTTAAATTCCTAAATTTAATTATTAAAAAGGTAATTTGAATCTACCTTTAATGCTGACTTGATTTTGTATAATTTTTGCTCTGTTCACATTGACTGGAAATTTATTATTATTATTATTATTTCTTATCAGACCAATCAAACAGTGAGGGACTTGGCTATTGCTTCTTGTAAAGAACAGTATGTGGATATTATCGATTCGGTAAATATTGCAATATATATATATATATAATAATATGAAATTTATTTTTTATAATATACTTTTTCATTTTCACTTAGGATGAATCATGACTCAAAATTATTGCATTTTTACTACACTGATATAATAAAAAAAGAGTTCATTATAATTTTTCCAATTACTTTTTATGAAGTTAGCAAATATTTTGGGTATTATTTTATTCGTAACCTTATTTGCAAGCACAGTCACCAACAACAAGAACAAAAAAGAACATCTCTGTAACTTTGTTATTTGTTATCGCATCTGTAAAAAATTTTATTGATGGAAATGATTGAAGGAACAGATTTGTTTGGCTATACTTGTTAACCAAGTTAATTAGTATAAGTAACTCATTGGTATTTTAAAATTTCTCCCTTATGGAAATTGAGATTTTTCAATTATATTATCCACCTAGCTCTTACTTATGTGTGCATATCAAATTTCGCTCTGAGATTCATTGTAGATTTTGAAGTGACTCCAGCCCCTCCTCCCCATAAAAAACCTCAATCTACCAGGGATCATATATTAAAGAAATCTCTACTTATAAATAGCAACAAAAAAGCATTTACATCTACATTGAAGGAATAATCAATATGATAATTATTTATCCTTAATATCATTTGCCATTTATAAATACTGTTTTGTTTTTATAGAAACATGGAGCATTTTCATTACTTTAAAAAAAGCTGTTTAACTGCATGAATATTTAAATATTCACCATTTAGATATCTTAGTTAACAACACACAAAAAATTTAAAAACTATCTTCATTTTTATGGTAAAGGAAATGCATTGTATGACTCATTTATAAAACATCATTGATATGTGAATAATATAAAGGCATTTTACTTCAATGAAATTAATGGTGTTTATTAAAAAGAGTAAATTCATTTTAAGGTGGAAATAATTCTTAATTAGATACGAGATAAAATTATTAAAAAATTCTTCTATAAATTATAAATTATTAATCAAGTATAGTTGGTAAAGTTTCTATCTGCTTCAATAAGATTGTTTACCAACATAAATGCCAAAAATTTATGAGTCACTATATATTAAAATATAGTACACTTCTTGTAACCAGTTAGCTACCAGCCTAGTTTTCTTTTATCGTAATTAAATGAGAAAAGCAACATTGGCAATATTACCAAGGCATTTGAAGCAAGCTTCTGTTATTATCCCCCTAGGTGACTAATAAAACTGGTTTGGGGCTATGCCTAAGTTTTAGTTTGAAATATCCCTTGAAAATGAAGGTTGATTAAAAAAATATATTCGTTATTGTGACACTAATTTCATTGGTATAATTTTCTCAAATTTTTAATAACTTTTTCTAAGTTATTTTGAAAATTTTTTGTTGAAATATTAAATCACATTACAGGTATTATTTATAGTCTCTTGCCAAATTATTTTCTTACAACATCTTTATTTTTTTACATTGACCTTTTTTTTATTTGTTGAATTTGTTATATAATTTCTTTTAATATGCGCATTAAGTTCTTGTCTTTTTAAAATTGTTTCTAATTCTTTTAATTGCAGTTCTTATTTTGTTTGATACTTTTATACTCTGAAAATTTTAATATTCCCTATCCACATATACCTTTCTTTAATTGTTTTTGGCTTGAGTTTATTCAATAGGACTTTATTTTACTTGAAGAACTTTTAATAACTTTAAAATCCAATAACTAGAATGTAATGAAACATTACCGTGAATATGAATATCGTTTATTCTTGTATAGAATAAATAGAACAAATAGATGCTTGATGTGGATAATTTAAAGATAAATAATTTTATTAAATAAAAATGGTACTATAATATATTTTAATATTTGTTTAATAATAATTCAGTTGGATTATTGGATTATTAATCATTATTGCTAAAATGCACAATCATTCTATTTGATAAAAGAAATAAAAATTATTAATTATTTATAAATTGTTTTTTTAGCACAATTATCAGATTAAATTTGTGTGATAAATAATTTATTACTGTATATTTTCAGGTTTACATGTTTTTAACTAAATAATCTATAGTTGATTTCTGTACTATAACCATTAAATTCTGTAATCTTTGCATTCTCTCAGAAAGACTGAGGAAATCACAAAATCAATATGTGATGGGAAAAAAAGCTTTTTATTTATTTTTGAGGTTTCTATTTCCGGATTCAATGTCATTCAATATGATTCATTAATTGCATTCATTCTATATTGTAGAGCTTTTCATATTAATAAAATATTGATATAATATTCAAAAGTAAACCAATTTTTAAAAATCATAAAAATTTTTCTATGCATACTTCAGATATTTATACAAGACACACTACTTATTTTTGTTCTAAATGTTGCAATTATTTCATTATTATTATTATTTTACTTATTTTGGAATACTGCATTAAAATGTTAACTGCCCACTATGAGATATCTCGTAGATTGAGTTCTTTGCTCGGACCAATCCATCTATGTTATTAGACGCACCTTCTCTACCACAGTTAAAAGATAGCAAAGAAGGGGTCATCTCATGAGATGGGTGGTCCTGATATCAGGTGAGGGTACTGGCAGTGAATGTGTTAAATAAAAATCTCAGTCAAGCATCCTCTCTGCTACACAACAATTGGTGGGCATTGATGGTGGCAAAACAACATGCATTTCTGCCATAATGTACAAAATTGTTGTTGAATCATTTAGTATTTCAAACTCACATTTTTATAAATTATTTTACCTAAATAAGTATTTATAATTTTTGCTCTGCGTTGCATGGAATTATTTTCTGGCTCTGTGTGTTTAAAAACGCATCTGATGTGTTTTAGAGTATTTCATCTTGGATCCTTTACCCCTGGAAGTACCCTGGGAGGAGGCTGAAGCTGGCAGTGTACGGGTGGAATCTGGAAGCCATTGAGGTGAATAAATTATTTTACATCCGGATAATAGAATGAAAATTGAATTGTAATTAATAAATTTAAATGTGAAGAAAATATTGTTACGGATTTCCTATATTAATCCGTTGGGTTCGTTCACCTGTGTAGTGGGTGTGAGAAGAGATGATGACACACAAACAATGATCAGTCCTTTAGTAGAAGACACAACACAGGCGTTTATGTACAGACAAAGACAAACACACAGTAGCTCACAAGTAATAACGATATTCGCAGCACTGTCTACAGTGCCCGACGCTGCTTCCTCAAGGCACACAGCTCAGTTCAGCAGTTGCTTGGCTTCTCCTCTGGAGGACTCGTTATCTAACGTCGATTCCGACCACTCTGCTCTCAGCTTGAAACTATCGCTCTTATATAGTCCCAAGAGGCGTGGCTAGAAATTTCTCGACCCATCAGGGCATATCTGGACGTATCTCGGTCCCTAATGGACGAATCGGGAACATTCTCGATGTTTCGGGTTCTTTGCATTTCGTCGCCAAGCTCTAGGATCATTTCTAAGGGCATCTTGTACAGAATACTGTCAATCATTCTTTCCGGTGAAGGAACCAATCATTCTGGGAACCAGCATCGCAGACTCGGAACATCCGTAACAATATTTACAAAATTCTAAGACTTCATTAAAGTTCTGGAGAATAAATATATATATATATATTGCTTTGATCTTATGAATGTTTCATTTTTCTTTTAAGAAGTATTTATTATATGCTGGTTTTCACATGGTATTTTGAACTACCTATTTCATTTTACAACTTTCCATTTCAAAAATATTTTCAAGATTTTATATATTGTCTATTGAAAGGGTGCTGAAAATTTTAAATACACATGTTAGTTTATTGGAATATATATGAAGTCTTTAATCACTATTATTCAGTGTTTATTTTAAAATAATCTGAACTTGCTTCTATATAAAATAATTTCAATATACTAAATTTTCAAGTTGCATTTTTAACATGCCATTTATTATAGTATGTTTCTATTGTTTTTCCGCTTTGAAAATCTGATTTTTTTTAATTTAAAAGAAATAATTTCAATTATAAATAAATGTAGCTGTTTATTATTTTCACGTTTTCTTTAAAACTATTTGCTGCGACTTATTATCTTTTATTCGTATTTTTATTATATTGTAAATGGTTATATATTGTTACAAGTTTGTAACGTTGCTTCCCAGTGCAGGGAAATTAATCATTGAGCCATTTTACGATCAGTCTTGTGGATGCTAATTGGGTGCTGTGTCAGAGAGCTTGGCAACCATTTGGCAATAAAACAGATATTACTGGACTTTTTGAGAATTTTAGCGATCCATCCAATAGAAACCAAGATACGCTTGATTGGTTCCGAACCGTTTCGGTCCGTCTCCCGACCTATAAAAGGCCGGCTCTTTGCAGCTGCAATGAATCCACAAACTAATGGCTAACCTTCACTGCTAGATGTTTTTCTCTAGTGTACTGGAACGCAAATGGGATAAAACTCGGAATCAATGAGTTTAGAGACTTTATCAATAAGTACAGCCCTGATGCAGTACTCTTACAAGAAACGCACCTGAGACCAAATAACAAAATTTACCTTGCAAATTACAGTGTTTACTTTAGTTACCGAGAAAACAAGAATCCAGCACACGCTAGTGGCTGTACTGCTATAGCTATTAAAACATCAATACCACACTATCAATTAACACCACCTACCCTGTACCACTCTGAAGCAACAGTCGTAGTAGTTACCCCAAAAAACTCAGATCCATTTACTCTCACATAATTATACATTCCCCCATCGTCGGATGAATCATTGTTCACCTTCAACCTCAAGAATTTACTGCAGTGCAGCTCGAACCAGATAATCTGTGGAGACTGGAGGTGCACACCGCATGGAGGTGCAAAAATAGAAACATTAGAGGAAGCAACTTACATCATTTCGCTAACCAGGCGGGTCTAGAAATTCTAGCCCCTTTAGAACACACAAGAATTAGTAATACCTCAGCATCCACTATTGATCTTGCAATAGTAAAAGATATTCTATTCCTATATAAAATAGCAACTTTAGCTGAATTAAGTTCTGACCATTATCCAGTTAAACTTGATTTTTTTCTTTAATTATAAACTCCCTGATAATAATAAACTTAAAACTAATTGGAAAAAATTTAAGCATGAACTTGGAAAAACCAATATAAATTTTCTTAACATAAACTCCCCTGCAAAAATTGACCAACTAGCTGTGGAACTCGAATATATAATAAACTCAGCAAAAAATAATAGCTCAACGCCCATAAAACGTAACAAAACCTACATCCCTATAGAATTTAAAAATTTAATAGCCGAAAGAAATAAGGTGCGTAAAAACTATCAAAGGACTAGGGATCCCAATATTAAAACTATATTAAATAGATTAAACAAAAATATACACAAAATGGATGCTGAGATCGAACAAAATAACTTAGCAGAAAAACTTGCAAGGGTAAACACGATTGATGGAAACTTATGGGACTTTGTACGCCCATTCAAGAAAAAGAAACTAAAGGTAGCAACACTTAAAGGCCAGGCCAGTATAGCACTAAATGACAAAGATAAAACAAACTGCTTGGCAGAAAGCCTTGAAACACAATTCACACTTAATAATATTAACAATCAGGAAATAGAAAACATGGTCTACGACACAATCGAGAAATTCCACACCACACCAACAGCACTGTGCGATGAAAGTCAGCTTCCCCTACCAAATGAGATACTTGACATTATTAAAAAACTTAAAAATGGAAAGGCCCCAGGAATAGACAGAATAAATAGCAAAATTTGTAAAAAATTAACTAATAATGTAATTATAGCACTCACCATTTTGATTAGAAAAATCCTTGAAATTGGACATTTTCCCACACGTTGGAAAACAGCCACTGTGGTACCCATTCTCAAACCAGGTAAAGACTAGCTATCGTCCAATTTCCTTACTCCCCACACTTAGTAAAATAACTGAAAGCATCATACTCAAAAGATTAAATAAATTCATAATAGACAATAACATCCTGTGCCCAGAGCAATTTGGCTTCAGACCAAACCTGTCAACCACCCACTAACTTCTAAGAGTAACTGAATATATAACCGAGGATTTTAGCGATAAGTAAAAAACAGGAGCAATTTTTCTAGATATACAAAAAGCCTTTGACAGTGTTTGGCAGGATGGTTTAATTCATAAATTAATTGAATATAAAATACCACCATACTTAATCAATTTAATTATATCCTACTTAGAAAACAGGAAATTCCAAGTTAAAGTCAATGAAGAACTGTCGGGAATCAAAGATATATATGCAGGTGTCCCACAAGGTTAAAAGTTAGGCCCTGTATTATTTATATGTTACATAAACGACATACCAAAACAATTCAACACTCTACTTTGCTTATATGCCGACGACACTGGCCAAAAATAAAAATCCAAAATACATACAACTAGCGTTAAATAGACACCTCAAAATGATAAGTGAACGGCTCAACATGTGGAAGATAGAAATCAACCCTACAAAGACGGAAGCTGCCCTATTCCACAAAAGAACAAAAAATAACAGGTTCCCCGAAGTAGTAATAAATTCCCATAAAATTCCCTGGTCTCAGGAAAGTAAATATCTAGGTGTAACACTCGACAGGAAATTAACGTATAGACCCCACCTCTTAAATGTTAGAAATAAATTCCGAGACACCGCGCGTAAATTTTTCCCCCTAATTGCCCGGAATTCGAAAATGAATAGGGATGCTAGGTTACTTATTTTTACTGCCTACTTGCTTCCAGTACTTACTTACGCATGCCCTGTTTGGGGCCATGAAGCTAAATATAATTTAAAGTTAATCGAAGTCCAATATAATAGAGTTATAAGGAACATAGTTAATGCTACCTGGTTTATGACAAACACCGACATAAAGAGAGCGCTAAACTACCTCTCCTTTAAAGAAGTCATCAAAAAACTAGCTACTAATATTTACAAAAATCTAGATTCCCATGATAATGAAGCTCTTAATCAAATAGTTAAATATCTCCCAGACCCTAAACTTAAACGACCCCGAAATGTCCTCGTATTATGAACCTAATATACCAGTAAATTTCTACAATATCTTCCCTACTTCATTATGTCTATCCTTGTTACATACCTGAAATAAATTGAACGTACAAATTCTCAAGTCAATAACTTACCTGTCTTCACAACACAAAACGAACCCTAATCAAGCAGTCAATGGGATAGCTTTCTGTGCAGAGCTCCCTCACCCCCGCCCCGGACTCTAGCTAGAGTTGACATTGCTGTCTATCGTAAATAACGCTTAACGCCGATTGGATGCCATGGCACAATAACGTATCCTGAGCCTCTCATTGGTCGCCGCCACTCCACCACCCCGGACCCAGTACTTCTCTCTCCAAAACGCCTCAGTTCCAGCTATTCTTTCGAGCAATAAACAACCAAGTTGCTCTCCAGTCCATGAAAGCTAGAAAAAGCAAAGCTTCCATAAATTTTCACGCCATGAGCGGAGGCAGCCCATCACGGGCGGGTACTCCGGCAAACTGCAAGAAAGCTGCAATGAATCGCAGTGAAATTCGTATTCAAGTATTGAGTCTTCGAGAAGATAACGAAACAACGGCGGCGTGATAGCATTGTGTGGAACCCAAGCTAATGCTGATCTCGGCTGAATGCCGAATCCTGTTGTGGAAGTAGCGTTGTGTATGGAGTTACCAGTCTTTTGATAGCGAGTCGGTGATTGGAGACAGTGGAGAATTTCAACTGTCGAGTGAGATCGTTGACGAAGCTTCGAAGATTCCCTCTCCTATTGAACTCTACCTGGCCGCTTTGTCTGCTGCGGTCATTGCTACCGTCGAATGACTACTTGCGAGCTACTGTCTGTTGTAGTGTGCTGTCCTGTATGTTCGTCTCGACTGTACATATTTGTCGTCTTTGTGCTGTCTGTCTCCGTGCAAATAAACGTCGCCGTAGTTTTCTACTGAGGCCTGCTGATACAGAATACCCTCTACCATCGAACCCAGTGATTTTACGGACTTGAAGTAAATCCGTAACTTATATTGTGTATGTTTAATAAACAAATTTCATGTTTTTAGTTAAAATGATTAATAGGATTACATATTTTCTCAAACACTATTCTTAAAATTTTTAAATCTATGTTCTTATTTTATTTATGCGCGTTTCATGTACAAAAGTTATTTCTAGGAAGAGTTGAAAAGGAATTTATATGTGGACGATTATTTTGTTCATCACAAGCCATTACAAGTAAGACATTTTTGGAGAAATACCATACATTTTCGGAATTAATGCTATTGTCGCCATTCTCTGAAAGATGCACTATTCTTTTGCAGATCCAAATGAAGCAGTTAGCCGATGCTATAGAAAAAGGTGACCTGAAGACATTTCTCGAAATACAATCATCTTTGTCTGAATTGGATGACTCTGCGAATCTTTTGTGGCATGGAAGAGTGGTGGTAAGTGAAACAATCTAGCATTTTAATTGGCTAATGTAAGCCTTATTACTGACTCTCCGACCCACACGGGGCCGCGATGGCCTGGTGGTAAGGTCTCAGCTTCGGAACCGGAGGGTTTCAGGTTCGAGATTCGATTCCACCGAAGAACCGTCGTGTGAGGGGGTCTCTTGCACGTCAGGCCAAACGCCCTCCCATTGGTGTGATGTGGAGAGGAGGGTGTCAGCTCAGGTGTCGTCCTCGTCATCTGACCGCTGTTCCAAAACGGCGAGATCCCAAAATAGCCCTGGTGTTGCTTTACATCTGGACGTTAAAATAACTAAACTAAACTCCGACCCACACGAAGGCACTAGGAAATAAATACTGAATGACCGGACCGGTGTCCTAAAGGTCATCACCGGCCACGATACAACCTTCCCCATAGGAAGTACATCCCGTCATCGATGGGAGAAGCCAGATCCCCCACCATTCCACAATGGGGTCAATAGTAAAACCTAATGATGCATTTTGCTTTAATGCCATCATCTAAAAATCATACATATATTTTGTGTAATTCTTGTTTAATTTCGACACCTGTCTCTCATCACAACATCATTCGGTTCTGATACATTCATCGGATAGCTTTTAATGAAAAGTGGCACGTCAGATATGCTGTCGCAGTATAAAAAATTACTGGAATTTTTTGTTAGTTTCCTATAGTTGGTAAATGGGCACACATTAAACAAATTCTTCAGAAAGATCGTAGCATATCACCGACTTCGAAGCGGGCTTACAACCTTCTATTCCAATGCTAACAACGCAACTTGTGGTTGTTGAAAAAAAGATATTTTACAGGGGCAGCACTCTTCAATTTCGCATTAAAGCATCCTGCATCGTTCCAGTATTTTTTTCAACATGTAATAAGAGGAATGGAAATTACCCAAAGTTATAATTTGAAATGTAAGCAAAAATCTGCTTCATACTTGGCGGAGAACGTTAATGACAGACGCGTCTACTAAAGCGTTGCGGATGAAGGTTTAAGTGCCATGCGCATAAGAACATGACACGTGACTTTTACGTCACATGAATCGACCCTGTAATGACTTGATAGATCAAAGAAGACTCGGAATTTTTTTGACACTTCTTTATTTTACAGCCCTATATATGTACAAAAAACTCGTTCTTATCTTAATTAAATAATTGCTATTTACATCAAAACAGTCCAAGTTGAAGGGTTTTACTTGCAGAACAGTTCTCCATTAAATAGTAAACATAACACCACTAGGAATTCTCGGGTTAGTCAGTCAGTCATCATTTCAGGCGGCGTCCAAATCTACTGGACTCATGGCCGTAATCCAGCTGTCTCCCAGAAACCCTTCTCTCCTTTCCAAAAAACTGCGTAATTCATCTGAGCGAAAGTCTATGCCTCCTCTTTAGTGCCTACTGTTCTTCTCATCCGGCCAATCATGCCCAGCAAAGGGCCATTTCCAAGGGCGTCAGTCTGTAGTTGGGAGGTAAATGAAGGGGCGCCGAAAAGTCTGGAACATGGGGTCCGCCTACAATAGGAAAATTTGGCATCCAGACGTTTGGTTGTTCCATTTTCTCTGAAAGCGCTATCACTCACTGTCTTTGGGCGAGGAATTTCCACATGTGTTCTTTCAGCTACAGATGCCTCAGGTCCCGAAAGGAGAACATCTGCAACATCTGGTTATCTCAAGGTGTCTAGCAAACACAAAGACAACAGCTGGCGGAAATATTTTATGATTAAAAGGGGACGGGGAATGTTACAACCCCTTTCGGGCCGCCCCCCCTTCGGGAGTCAGTTAGCCAATGTGTGAACCAGTGTTTAACCATAACAGATATCAAACATTTTCTTGTAGGACGACGGAATGCCTCACCTCCACAGAGCAGTGCTTCACAACCAGCTGAAAATGGTGGAAATAATTCTCTCTGCGAAGCCACCGAAAGAGTCGATTGATAATTTGTTTGATCAGGTAGGTTGCTCTTGAGATAAATTTTGCCTCGTTAGTAAATTGTGTTTATCTATACTTATAATAAAACTCAATGCTTGCTCTACAGGCCAGACCATTGGAACTACGGCTACCAACTTTGGTACATGTATACCTTGGAGGGCGGGAATGTGCACCTCGGAGCACCTTTCTCGAATTTTTAATTACAATTTGAATTAATTAAATATCAAGCGAAATTTCGGTAAAAAATGTTTTTATATCAATTTGCCATTTAATCATTTCCACTTTAATTTAAATTTGAGCTTTTACGAGAGCTGATCTGATAATTAGAGAGGAATATAGTGCATTACGGGCTCGAGATCTTTATAAATGGATGAGTGAATTATCTGACTATCAAAATTTGAACTTTCAAAATATTTTGAAGTAGCTATTAAAAGACAAGTTTCATAAAATATTTAATTGACAATGACAAGTCACAAAAAGTATTTGATTGGCAATGAAGTTTAAGCAAAGTATTTAACTGACCAGTTTTAAGAGTATTAAGATTGGCGAACTGGCTGGTTGCCAAAAGCGGCTAGTCTGTTAATAAAGAGATCCACGCAATGGCGATTAGAGAGCAACTTGCTATTTATTTAAACGTGGTTACATCTCGTAACCGGAACGAAAAATAAAAACGCCCTTATCGGAGGACGCACATCTACTTGAAATACAAACACACAATGACAACCAACATCTCAGAAATTCAGTCGATCTACAACATTTGACCTCTTATTTATATGCGCGGCGATAAACAAAAATTCATCTTTTTTAATAATGCGCTAATAAGAGTCAACTTATCAGCATATCGTATTAGATTTTTGCTCTTGTGTGACTGCATAGAATTAGCAGGATTCGAAAAATTTGGACCCGATTGCGGATGTTGCCGATATAAACAGGAGAATTTTGACTTATTTCCAACAATTTTTATGTTTTGTTTGATGTTGCGTGACATGCCCGTGTCATATGGGGTGGAGGCTAGACATGTGGGTTTAGGCCTGTAGGCAGCGCATGCGCAGAAAGGGACTGACAGATTCAGGCATTCCATATTTGGTTATAAATTGTCATTTTGAAGCCCCTGGATTTTTCTTTTTCACTGCATATCGTACTGAAATGATGGATAATTACTCAAAGAAACTTAATAAAATATTTTTTTAAGTCAGCTTATCTGAATTTTCAAAATAGTAGGGAAAAAAGATGGCAAACAAAATGAAAACTGACACTCACACACAATTTTGCATCAAAAAGAACAAAGAGCAAAAATTGTTGGAATTAATCTATGATGAGTGATTCATTTTTTCACTCCAAAAGATTCTACAAATGCATGCGCAGTTAAAAAAAATGCAGACCAGCGGCATCTTGTTCTCCTAGTTGGACACTTTCTTGCCATCTACAGAATAGCATTTTTTAGCTTTTGTATACATGCGCTGCCTACTGGCTATTTTATAACTGGCCATAAACCCGGCATTAAGTTTTAAGCTAATTTTTTCTCTAGGATGTTATGCCAGGGACAACGCTGTGTGGGTTATCTACTGTCTGTCCATCAATAGAACTCTGCTAGACGATCGTCTATGTTTATGGCGGGCGCTATAGAAACCGGCTTTGTTTGGGAAGCTCCATTTTGAATGGGTGGAATCGGACGGAAGTCTTGGGGAGTATTCTTGTTCTTGGCGTCAATTATAGCGATAAGAAAAACTTATTGCTCGGTTGTCTTCTCGCTTTAGTCGCAGTTGCACTATCTTTATATTCTCTTAGCTTACTTCTTTTATATTTTATTAATCGTTTCTTTGGTTAATATTTAACTGCATTTAATTATTTTTTGTAAAGATTATAAAGATAGTGCAACTTTTAATTTTATATGTCTTAAACTTTAAAACAAACAAAGACTTTTAAATGTATATGTCTTAATAAAATATAAATTTAAATCAAATGAAATAATTACGATTAATTATGTTATTACTTTTATGTTAAATTAGACGCGTTTGCTGCGGACAATTTTATAGTAATAACTTATGTAAATTAAATAAAATGATGACGATTAATTTTTTTTGTCTTGCATGATTTTATTTCTTAATTTTTTCTTCTTGCTCAGTTGTTAGACTTGCAAATAATTATTCAGTTTTTCTATTTGATTTGCTTTTCTCTCTATAAATTTATAACAGAAATATCAGATATTTTCAATACTCCGAGTACGCAAATAAATTTCATCTATGTGATTTTTTTTAAATTGGTATCAACAATTAAAGGGAATCATACATAATATTGCCAGTTTGGCGCTAAACGTGCCAACGTGAGAAACTTGAATGAATTTCTACCTCCGCGAAATGAACTCTTCCTACAGTAACCTGTTTCTATGACGCCCGCTGTAAACATAGACGATCGTCTAGCAGAGTTCTTGTGATGGACAGACATAACGAATTGTAATAAAGGAGAAATGTACACCGACACGTGTGGTAACTTTTGGCAAATATATTCCTTCAACCGGTTACACACACACACAAAAGTGTATAACTAGGAATAAATGAAAACGCAAAATTAAGTAACAAAATCTTTGATCCTTATCTGAAAAGTAGTTATTAATTAACTGATGGATGATGAAGCAGAACTGCTTTGGGTCTCATTTGGATGTTCTTTTGAATTTACCTCCTGACAATACTAGTAAAGATGTCTTGTTTTGAATGTTTATCTGTTTAATTTAGATTTCAATTTAATTTTCTAATGTGTATGTAAAGCATTTTTTTAAAATAGAAATATGGCCATGAGTAAGAAAGGCTTAGACTATTACACAATTCTGGAATTTTATAGTTTAATTATTCTTCAATGAGGATTGATTCAGAAGAAAAAGACAAATATATTTTGTTTAGGACTTGGATGCAAAAGTGACAATTATTTTGTCTGTAGTGGAAACTTCATAAGACAGATAACATCCTCAAAACTGAGTGATCACTTTCAGTCCTATGGTCATGTCACCTGGCTACCATCTGCAAAGTCCCAAGTTCGATTCTACCTATTGCCAAATAGCAACAGGTCTATTAAATAACTAGTAGAGATAATGAGTTGACGAGTTAGATGCATCTAACTTGTTTTAGACAGTGCCATGAATTTAAACTAGTAGATTCTGTCACTTTTCAAATCCCTGGTGTAAAGTGCAGGCAAAAAATATCACAGAAAACCACATGTTCTATTTGCACTCACTATACCAATGGTTAGTTAGCTCTTTAATTTTACAATTTAACATAGTGTGAAACTTTTTAAATCTTCGTTTCAGTCTTTCTAAGTAGAAATTTCCATTGACATTTAATTTAACATTACATATAAATAGTACTTGATAAAATAATAGATTTTATGAAATATGCTGTAAAAAAGCATCAAAAGTAAATATATGGAATATCTATACTAATATTATAAATGCGAAAGTTTGGATGGATGTTTGTTACTCCATCACGCCAGAACGGCTGAACAGATTGATGGAAATCGGCACAGAGATAGATTATTGTCAAGAATAGGGCATAGGCTACTTTTTATTCCGATTCATTCAGTGGTTCATTTTTTTCTTCATTAAAAAATTAACTTTCGCGCCAAAAAACTGAGGCCAAATCCAGCCAAAGATCCAGTTTTTTCACCCAACAGAGTTGAGGTTAAGCTTAGCAGAACTTCGAGCGATTATTTCAAACGATTCTATTCATTTTCTTTGTGTTTGATGTATTTAAAATCAAATGTAGTTAATGAATCGATCTTTCGGATTCATTCTGACGTACTTTTTAATGAAAAGAAAACAGAATAAAGGAAATAAAAAATTTTCTAATCTGCATTGCATTACCACAACTCGTGTAGGAAAGATCGCGCATGATTGCTGACAACTGTGTTTTCATTTAAATGAAGAGTTTAAAAATGATGTGTATAATACTGTTGTAACCATCTCGATCCATAAATACAATGGATTTGATCGGAATTGATTTGCTGTTTTATTTTGTGTCTACATTGTAAATAAATTGTTTTTACATTCGTTGTGTGTTTTTGTTATTAAATTGTATTTCTGTAATATATTTTTCGTATATGCTCATACTTTTAAATATATAGCTTTGGTTTAATTTTTTGATTTGTAATTATTTGATAGTTTTTCATTCTTATACATCGCGAACAGAGTCGCGGGTATAATTATATTTTCTTATTTTTTATATAATCAGAATCGTCGCACAGCTCTTCATTATGCATACGCGAGTGCTTCTATGAAAGAAATCAGAAAACTTCTGATGTCTTATGGCTGCTCAGAACATGTTTTAGATAAAGTAAGTTTTTTCACTTTAACAAAAGAAATCATCACTTCCGAAAATTCGGTTCAGTAGTGATCCAAGAATACTGATTTTTTTCTGCATTATTTATAATTAATAGTATTATTTATAATTACAGTATTGAAGAATTTAAATTTTTGTAAGCCTGATGTGCCTGTGCTGATTGTAACTGTAGATGGTATTTTTCACAATACGATTTTATAAGAATATGTAAATTTTTTGTTGTATAAATTCTATAAAATACTCCAATAATATATTTATACATCTTTTACAAAGCTAGAAACTTAAACTTATGTTTTTGCTACTGATACTTTTGTATTTATAAGTATATTAAATTCATTTGAATTCTTAAATTTAATCGATAAAATTTGGATTTTAGTGTCTATCCGTATAGACAATATTAAAATTAGTTTCAGTTATGAAAAATAAATAAATGATTAAATCGCTCTTTACAAAAATATAACTCAAAAAAATTCATTTTTTCAAGAATTGCAGTCTTTCTGTAGGAATCTGCCTTAAGGCCTTGTCACACGGCGACTTTTCATCAATACAATATTTCCACCTCTATCGTCGGCCTTTTCAAGCTAAAAAAAGTGGACGATGACGAAAAACTTGCTTGAGGGTAGAAATGAAAAGTTGCTGACGAAAAGTGAGGACAATATTTCGCCGTGTGATAAGGCCATTAAATGTATCGTTCGAATTTAGTCACAAACTTGGAAATTAGTCAGAATTTGAATTTGTTCGATGATTGCAATACTCTTATTTTGCGTACGAGAAAGTAAAAAGGAATGAAATTCGTATTTTTTACTTATTATTATATCCCTTCTCTTTACACATTTATAACATTAAAGGGAAAATTTTAATTTTTTCTCATTTAAGGAAGGAAAATTGGGATGAAATTCGTCCCGAAAGATTTTGTAAAACATTGTACGTTTTCATTCAGAAAAAAATCAGTTTAACGAATTCAGCCACTAAAAATTTTGTGTCCGAGAAAGGAAGAAAAATGTGTGTGTGACGAAAATTTCATTTCGCTTCCTCTTTTTAGAACTGGTAGTGTAGGTTTTCCATTTGTGAAAAACGAACAAAATCTAACTTCATCTTGTATACAGCCGACCACCCTGCCACCACTGAAGGTAGCAGTACCGACAAGATTTGTTGTGGTCGACTGCTGAATAAGTATCGGCCAACCTTACATGGACCGAACAGTCAAACTGACATCCCTTTTGGAGTAGTCAATAGCTGTCTTTCTCCCCACATGCACACTCTCAAACATTTGGAATGAAACTATTAATTTTTCATATCCTATCCACCAGGGTTTTGAGATGACCTGGTATTATCAGTGCGGTGCTCAAATCATTATTTACTATCTTTAGGACTTTCCTTCACTTTGAGATCTCCGTACATTCCATTAAATAGTTGTCAACCGCACCCATTTCTGCAGAATTGCATTCATTTTTCCGCGTTCTTCCGAATCTTTGAAAATATTCATGTCCAGATATTATTTGGATTATAAGTGGATGGTATCTTCTGTAATATCAGGATTAGGAATAAAGCCGAAAGTGACTCTTCCTTTTTTGGAAATATACCATCTGCCAAACCATTGTAGTTTTATTTCTTCTGTCATATAATTTCTGCTTTTAATATATTGCACTTTAAGTCTTGTACATTTTTTTTTTAATTCAGATCAATCGAGAGCCCTTGGACTTCAGAGACAAGCAAGATAGTCCCGGCATGAATGAGCTTCTTCATAGGTTGAAATCCAGAGTAGGTTCTTGTTTTTACTTTTATTTCGGGGAAGATCCGATTACCATTTCGAAAAGTGCGTCAGGTTTTCAGTCCATCTGGTCATTGGGGATCACAAAACATATGTTTAGAGATAGAGGGGGGGAATCAATGGTAATTTATTTACTAATTACTTAACCAAACATGCTTCATTGGATGATGTCTGATATAAACTTGAAATAAATTTATTAAAACGATGGATTTTAACTCTAAGCTTGTATAGCAAATATCATCATAAAACTTTTTGCAGATTTATCTGTACTAGTATTATAACTATGACAAATTAGATGTTTCACGCCGGAACGGAATTGGAGGAAATTTAGCACAAAGGTAGATTATAGTCTGGAGTAGAGCATAGGCTATTATGTATTCCGATTCATTTTTCATGCATTTAAAACTACCTTTCGAGCCAAAAAGCTGAGGCCAAATTCCTCCAAGATGAGTAAGGCTAAAGTGTTTTTTTACCAATAGAAATGAGGTTAGGCTTAGCAGAATTTCGACACGTTATTTCAAACGATTCTGGTTGTTTTCTTTGTGTTTGTTGTATGTTAAATCAAATCTTATTAATGAATCGATCTTACGGATTCAATCTGAAGTACTTTTAAATGAAGAGAAAACAGAATAAAAGAAATATAAATTTCTAATCTGCATTGCGTCCCCCCAACTGGCGCAGGAAAGTCAGACATGTGCGTTACGCTCATTGGCGTTGAAAGTAAGCGCGTGATTGTTGACAGCTGTGTTTTTATTTAAATGGGAAGTTTAAGAATGATGTGTATAATACTGTTGCAGCTATCTCCATCTCGATCAATATTAAAATGGATTTGGTAGAACTTGATTTGCTGTTTTTTTTTTTTTAAATTTTGGATATAAAATGCAAATAAATTGTTTTTACGTTAGTTGTGTGTTTTTGTTATTAAATTGTATTTATGTTATATATTTTTCGTACATGCGCATGCTTTTAAATGTATCCTTTTTAGATTAGGTTTAATTTTTATTTGTCATTATTTGATCGTTTTTCGTACATATACATCAAATTTTCCATGCTAATTGAGTCGCGGGTAATGGCTAGTTTCCAATATATATTTGAAAAATAATAAGTGTTGCTAATTCTGCAAACAAACATTATGATAACATTTCCGTGAATCTTTATCTTCTTTAATCTAATAAAAAAGAAATTTTATATGAAGACTTCACGTCACGATCTTTTTGGGCAGACAGCTGTGTGAATGTTGAAATTGTAGAAAGATAGCTCCAAAATGGTGTTTGCATCTTTAGTGCACAGAGATGCTCTTATTTTATACTAGATTCCAGAATATGGAAGTAGCGATGTTAAAGGTGCTCACAGTTTGTCATTTTGAAGGGCATCATTTAATTAGAAAGGTATATTAGAGACATATTCATAATTGAAGACACTTCCACTAGAAGTTTCAAAAACATATGGACAAAATGACACTGTAGGTCATTTATAAAACAAGGATTAAAAAATAATCGCATAGGAACAGAGGGTCGCAATGGAGCCGCATGAAATAATACATAATAGGAAGAGAGGAAACGAAACCATTAGAGACCATTTTATCGATAATTGCTCGCTGACACGGCACTAATGCACGCCAGATGTGGAGCCTAGCCTACAGGGGAGGCTCGAAGTTTTTGGTCAGACACGCCCGGCGCCTACGTTGCATGGAACGACGCCTCTTCTCAAAGACACCTGGTGTATCTCGAACGCATCCATTCGTCCCACCAAGTCTTCCGGCGTTCCAACAGGTGTTTCACACACAAGTCCCTTTGAAAATACCCATAAGAAAAATCAAAGGGATGCAGATATGGTGATCGTGGTGGCTATGCCATCCGCAAACCAATCCAGCCGCCAGGAAAAGTAGCCTGCAGATGTGCTCCGACGTCTGTGCTGGAACTTCGTCGTGGTGAAGTCGAACGCGTCCACGAATAGACATCGGAACAGCATTCGGCATTTCTGGTAGAACCTCTTACAAGAATGTTAGATAAATGGAGCCGTTGAGCTTTTCTGGGACCTAGTGAACAGTCTCTTACAATGCCGACGCACATGTTAAGGATACATTTGCTCAGCTCGTGTTTGTATCTCAACGTTGCCTGGTGGCTCCCTCTACAGGACCCTCTGTTCTTCGGCGATTCTTGTCGTGTTACGCATCTTCCGCGTCATTTTGTCCATGTGTTTTATTTGTGTATTTCCCACACTCTGTTTTGAAAGAAGAATTGTTTCAGGATTTCAGCCGGTGCGAAAATGATCCCTGGAAAGACGAGAGATTTCCCGACGAGAGCAGCGATTCGGAGCAGTCTATTGATCGGGAGAGTGAAGTGTCAGAGGAAGATGAGGTGACGAGAACGAGATCCTGTGTGATTTCTTGAGTTCTTGTTTCATGTTCATATACGCCAATATTTTAAGCTATTTGACTTTGATAAACTGAATTTTTCTTCATTCGATTGGTTGGAAATGGAAGAGTTTGAAATGTAACAGTCTAATTTTTGAATATGGATTTAAAAAAATTTTGGAAATAAGGAACAAATGGATTAAAACAGAAAAATTAACAAGCAATACAAGAAAAAATACCAGCATCGAAACATGGATTTCGATTCTAGACACATATTTTCATCTATTTGGCCTACAAATCATTATTTTCAGGGATAAATAGTATGAAAGAACCGTTTGGTAATGATTCCAATTCAGCGTGCACTCTGAACAATCCTAATCTAAGTTATTTGTCATCGAATCTGCAACAACAGAAGTCACACTCATGTTATTGGGTTGTTCGGAAAGTAATTTCGTATTTTTTTGTCAAAATGAAAAGAAATTTTCGTTTAATGAATAAATTATTTATTAAATTATAAAATTGCCATTCTGGTCTAATACCTTTTGCCATATTTTTGGTAGTAACATGATTACACGCTCATAAAATTTTTGGTCTTTGCTGTAAAAAAAACTGATCGAGGTGGTTTTTGGCCTCCTCATTTGAAGGAAAAATTTTGCAAATCAGTTCTGGTACTGATGTACTGTTAACACATCTTCTCCACACATATTGGCTAATTTATTTCTGGCTTGAACAGCATTTTTACCTTTTATATAGCAAAAAAGAAAAAAAGGACGAAAATGCTGTTTATTGCTCTCCATATTTAAAAGGGCAACATCCAAAAACTACTGCGAAGAATCAGCTGCACTTTTTCACACTCAAGCCTTGCTATATCAGCTCTTAAAACATAAAATGATTTTGCGGTTTAAGTATGAAATTGGGTGCGAAAAATGCAATTAAATCCTTTGTCAGGAAAAAACGAAATTACTTTCCGAACGACCCAATAGTTTCATTTGAATCAGACGTATAACTTGAGCGTTTACTGCTGTATAGCGCATAGTGTATTTTTTCGTTGTAAATAAAGAGTTTTGAATTGTTAATATTTAGTTTTATTATCTTATCAATAAGCACAAGTCAAAATTATTTGATAACACGTTGATCCGCAAAGGTTCGTCACCTCTGATGTATACAATTTAAAAATAGAACGATCTGACCAAACTTTTGAATCCTTATTCACTATTGCAGTCCCATTTTTGTTTTCACTCGGAAAGAGATAGATAAAATTGCATGCGTGACATAATCAGTTGAAGGTGGCTCTTAATATACAGTAAAAGCTCCTTATTCGCGTTTTCACTATTCGCGGATTAAAAAAATGCGACCCAATTTCTATATTCGCGGCTAAAAATTTCTTTATTCGCAGATCTAATAAGTATAATAATAAAAGGATTCCAACCCTATATACTTTGCAAATACCGTCCAATGGACTAATGAAAAGAGTAAATTAGATCTTATTACAACTATGTCTAAAGTTTGTTGTTAAATGCAAACATAGCCGAAATCGCGAATGGAATAGAACGAGATGGGTTCGAACAGATAGAATCGAGTGACATTCAGGAATTGCTTGAATCGCAAAATGACGATCTGACTGAAACCGACTTGGAGGAAATGTTAAATTCACAACCCATTGAAGAAGAGGTTTCAACAAGCACTGGAAACGTGACATTTCATTTGAAAAATCTGAGGGAAGGTTTAAGAATGGCAAATGAGCCTTGGGATTTCTTTATGAACGTCCATGGAATGAAATCTTATTTTTCAGAGGCAAATTGTTAATGAGACTGCGGCGTATCAGTCTGAATGGAAGGAGCTTTTGAAAACTGCCAAGCAAGAGAAAATGACAACATTTTTCAAACCATTGCCTAAGCCTTGAGATAATGAATCAAAATCTTCATATATATATATAATAATTTTGTCACTTAGGAACGTATCCCCTATAATCCCATATAAATTACCATTCCGTATTCACGGTTTCTCTATTCGCGGCATATTTATGGAACATATACCCCGCGAATAAAGAGCTTTTACTGTACTAAAATTTTGCAGATGTCATTTGATCACTGTCCATAGTCGAATTCTAGACTTAGAGTAGCTTTTATGTACTATAATAATAATATCGGCTGTACAATAAATGAAACTAATTAAAATCATAAAATGATTAAAATGCAATTGTATATCATCTTGAAATGTAAAAATATTGCAATATTGTTTTAGTAGTCCATTACACTAAAATAGCACATGATTTGAAAAATCATTTTTTACTTTAAACTTTTTTATTTCAACAGTGCATTGCAATTTTAAAAATTATCAGGCTGAAAAACATATGTCGAAGATTAATTCCGGGAATGAAATTGGAAATTAATATTTAAAAAAAAATTATTCTTCAAATACATAAAAAATAGTTAGCTACGTTTCATGGCAACTTTAAAAGCTATCTATATAAATTTAACTTGTTTCCGTCTGAGATTGCAACACTGGCGGCGAGGAAAATGAAATGTTGTGCATGCGCTCCTTCTATGTTCCAAGTTTGCTGGAGTAAGACAGAACCTAAGACTGCTTCCCCAAGCCATTAATATAAAGTGGCCTCCAGATTTTCATCCACCTGTTTCCACCAAAAGTGCTCTTGGAAAATTTTTAAATTTATCTTGGAAATTTATGGAAAAAACGCTCTTGGAAATTTATTCTTGATACCTGTTCAATTTTCTTATTCTTAACTTATATTTTCTTATTTTATTATCTTAATCCTTCATAGCTGTTAAATTTTCTTTTGTTGTGTTAAAAACTTACTTCTTCAAGTCCCGTTTGATATTTTGTGGTGCATGGTGATTTTATAAATGTTTCAATAATTTTTTTAACAAGCTACGTTAGAATTTAAAAATCTGTTTTTAACTACAACAAAGACTTGAACCAGACTAAAACTTGAAGGTTGAACTTGGATTTTAAAGTGAAAATTTTAACGGTTTTCCTTTTAAATCATTAAAGGTTTTATTTGTCTTGTAGTAAAATTCAAAAGCATAAAAATACAGATTAATACCCCGCCCACTGAAAGGATCTAAGAATTTCTTCAGATGTTTTAAAAGTCAATCTGCTTTCAATATGAAATAATAATTTAAAACAATTTCCTTGATCAGGTTGCATAGTGACAAAACGCTGCAAACTTTAAATACTAATATGCACCTTTATATAAATATACATACGTAAACTGTGCATTTTTTAAGCATAAGATTTCTTTCTGTCTTGAAATAATGTGTAACTTTTATTGAAAAGAATTTTAAATGCTTATTCTTCAAATATTAATATTTATTTCTGTATTAGCACATCTTCTATTGTAATTTTTATAAAACAAAAAACGAAATGATCATAAATATGAAAAAAGTAACTCTAAAAAATTAAATGGTCTTTTCTTTCCCCAACATTTCTTAAAGTTAACAAATTACCAGTTGATATAAATAGACTCATACAACATTTCTTAAAATGTCAATAGTGACAAAAAAAGAATTGTATTTGATTTTATATATCCAGCAGCAACTAAGATTTCAGATGGCTGGAATGGAAAAAGCGAATTTCCTACTGCACTAACATTCCATTTAGTAATTTCATTTTATAAAGCTATGAATTGGAGCATTCGTATAACTGAATCAAAGAAATAGAGATACTGCCATGGTAGTACAATGGAAGTTGATAGTTCCATTGTACTACCATGGCAATGCTATGTCCAAAATGTTTTTAGATCATTTTCAATAGAAAATAATTGCAGCATTCACAAATGATTAGATTAAACAGAACAGAATTTAATCGCCTCTTACTTTTTTATTTAAAAAATTAGCTTTTTTGAATTTTTAACATTCCTGAAATTTAATAAAAAAGCTACCTTTTCACCTGCCAGCAAATTTTTTTTAATTACAGAAGAAATGTTACGTATACTTGCTAAAGAAATAAAAATGCTTTAACAAGTCGTGGCTTCCACAAGTAATGGAAACAAATTCATGAAGTTAAAAGGAAAAGGGGGGAGGGCCAAACCTGGCCATGCTGCGCCTTACGAATGGTAAAAAATTGGTTCAAAGAGCTTTTGAGTAAAAGTATAATTATAAAATTAATCCATACGTACTAAAACGGCATTTTAAAAACTTTCATGAAATGAAGTAAATTGCTTAAAAACCGAAATGTGATTTTAAATTGCGATTGTAAATGGAGCCTAAATAAAATTCAACAAACCAATGATGTGAAGGAATTTAAAAACAAGGGCGAGGACTGTCACCCACTAGTTCTCTCATGTCTAGGGAAATTGAATTGAAAAACCGTAACCGTTGATTATTGAAAACAGGACACTCAATTAAAACATGACGTACACTTAAAATTGCATGGCATGTCGCGCATGTTGGACATGGCTCATCAAATAAAAGGTGTTTATGGCTGAATCGTGTATGACCAATGCGGAGTCGAGTTAATTTAACATCGAGTCCACGCACTGGAGTTGTAGGCCAGAAACGAATCATTGGTTGGAGCGAATGTAGCTTCTTGGAAGTTTGTTGATCCCAAGATCCTTGCCACAACATGTAGACATGGCGAGCAAAAAATGCTTTTGCATCGCTCTGTGAAAGTTCTCGCTGAAGAAGAGAGTTTGCTGCAGCATCTGCCTTTTCATTTCCTGGTATTCCGACATGACCCAGAACCCAGCAAAACAGAATATTAAAACCTCTGTTTTCGAGAATGCGAAGAAAAACCAGGATTTCCAAAGCAACTGGTTGTATTTGACAACTAAAATCGGAAAGAGACTCCAAGGCACTCATACTGCCGGTATAAATACAGAACTTGCGGGAGCAGGAAGTTGAAATCACTTGAAGGGCACTTGATTCAACATTGCGATCAGTTCAGAAGTCAGAACTGAGAATGCTGTAGGCAAAGAGTAATTATGTGTCTCACTTGATAACACATCTCCGCTGCCGACATGTGCATCAGATTTTGACCCGTCAGTGAAGACTTATGTGTAGGAACAGTGCTGATAGCAATAGTTAGTTAATGAAAAATAATCGATGTTGTTGTAGATGCATCAAATCCTGAAAAAGGATTCAAAAATGCAAACTCTGGGATATCCCAAGGCTGGAAGGAAAACTGAGCAAAAGTCTGAATTGCAACATCATGAAGTCTTGCGTCTTGAAGTAAGACTTTGATTCTTTCACAAGAGGGAAGAATGTGAGAGGGACGTGCATTATAAAGTCTCCGAAGACCAACAGGGTGTTTCAGTATCGATTGCACTCGGAAACAGTATTCTGCAGTCAATTTGTGACGTCGCAAGTCTAAGGGCATTTGATTTCAGATCGCATCCAAGCTTTCCACAGGTGATGTACGGAAAGCACCAGAGCATATTCTAAGATGCACTGTATCAAGTCTGCGCAAAACAGAAGGCTGGGCTGACCATGCACCCGTAATCAATGCGAGATAAAATAACGGCTTGGTATATTCGGAGAAGGGATATTCGATCCGCACCCTAAAAAGTGCTTGACAGCACTTTTAGGATATTAAGGGATTTTTCACATTTTCTCCGAAAATGTAGAATATGCGGAAGAAAAGTGAGTTTTTTTAATCAAAAGTCACTCCCTAGAATCTCACGTCGTCAGAAACAGGATTGGCGTTTCCTTGAATGTTAATTATAGGATCTGGATGCATATTTCGCTTCCGGCAGAAATGTCTGCAACGACTCTTTTCTGGAGAAGGAGTATGCTTATTTCTTTCACAACAGGAAACTAGTTTGTTCACTGCATTCTGCAGTTGCCGTTCAATTAAGTGCATATTACAACCTTGTGCAGAAATCTGCAATTCGTCTACATATAGTGTTCTTTGAACAGATTAAGGAAGCTGGCATAGGATTTCGCTAAAGTGAGTGATAAAAAGTGTAACACTGAGGACACTTGCCTGTGAAACACCCTCAGCTTGGATAAAAGGGTCGGAATAAAAATTACCGACACGTACACGAAAAATTTGAGTAGTTAAAAATTTTTGAATAAAAACAGGGAGATTTCCTATAAAATCCAATTTTAAAAGTGTTTGAAGAATACCGTAACGCCACGTGCGGTCGTAAGCCTTTTCAATATCGAAAAAGATGGAAACAAGATGATTTCTGCGAACAAAGGCATTACGAATTTGTGTCTCCAGAAGAATTATGTTGTCGAATGTTGAACGTCCTCGTTTGAAGCCACTCTGCAATGGCGTTATGCATCCATATTTCTCTCACTCAAATACTAGTCGAGCATTGACCATACGCTCGAGTGTTTTGCACATGCAAGTCGTTAAAGCGATTGGCCTGTAGTTCAAAGGGTTAGTAAGATCCTTTCCAGGCTTAAGGATTGGAATCACTATTGCTTCTTGCTACTGTGAGGGGAATTTTTGCTTAGACCAGATTCGATTAAAAAGTTTTAACAAATTGGAAAGAGAAACCTCATCTAAATGGCAAAGCATACTGTAAGTGATTCTATCAGGATCAGAGCTAGTTTCATGTGCTTGAGCCAAGGCTTTCTTCAGCTCAAACAACTTAAAAACGCAATTGTATTCAAGAGATAAGCGTATATAAAAATTTAGATTACTTTTTTCCGCTCTATTCTTAGTCACTAGAAACTTAAGACTGTACGAATCAATAGCTGAAACTTTTTCAAATGCTTGCCCCAAAATATTGGCAACTTCTACCGGTGAGGAATAAGTTACATTTCCTGATTTCAACACAAAATAAAAATTCCGGGTAGATTCCATTAGCTGCCTTCACTTTCCTCCATAATAATTTTCTAGAGGTAGAGTACGTGATGGATGAGGCGTATTTAATCGAGGATTCCCTCTGGGTACGTTGGAGAATGCAGCGAGCATAAGCTTTGTCTCGCTTAACCCTGCACCGATCGCGCTCCATAAAGTCACGTAAAAGGTCGCGCGGATTACAATTGTAGTCCATTTTCAAATCGAAATAAAACTCGAAAATAATTTATCAACTTTAAACATAACAAGGCAATTCTTAATTATTTTTAAACATCAAACTCACTTGAAGTTGCTATTGTAATCCGCGTGACCTGTGCAGGGTTAAATAAAACAAGATTTTCCGTTGTTGGGTGTCTGAGAAATTTGTTCCACAGCTGTTTTTGTTTCGTATGACTGTCGTGACAAGCCTAGTTCCACCAGGGACTGGGGAAGTTTTGTTGACGGGGAGAACTTTTAGGGATACTTTTATTAGTGGCTTTCGGAATGCAATCGAGTACAAGCTGTACTGCAGTCAAAATATCTGCAGTGTTAATCATACCATCAGTAATTTTGGTCAGTTGTGAGAAATCGATCCAATTCGCATGTTGGAATAAGAAGCGAGGTTGACCTTGAGTAATACCACCATTATCAGTATGGGATACTATAATAGGAAAATGATCACTCTCGTGTAAATCATTTCCAACTGTAAAATTTAGCTACGGTATAAGCACCGTGGAGCATATGGCGAGATCTAAACTGTGAAATGTACGCGAGGGTTCGTGGAAATAATTTTTCTCTTCATTATTCAGCAGATAGAGAGCATTATTGGTAATGAGCTGCTTGATCAGTTTCCCACGAGAATTTGTGCTATGCGAACCCCACAAAGTACTGTGGCCATTAAAATCACCAAGTAAAATAAATGGTGCTGGAAGATGCTCTAATAAGTTGTCTAGATCTTTTTAATTAGAAGAATCATTGGGAGATAAATAAACACAACGAACTGTAATTAATGTTTGTACATGTACTTGCACCGCCACAGCCTACTAATCAGTATGGAGTGAGATAGGTGAACTCGGAAATGAATTGGAGGTTAGGATGCAAACGCCTCCAGAATTATGCAAATTACTATTTGAGTCTTTCCGAACAGCATTATAACTCCGCAATTTTAAAGACATATTTGGTTTCTAGAAAGTTTCTTGAAGACAGATGCAAGATGGATGAAATTCGTCAAGAATGGTCCTTATTTCATGAAGCTTGGACCGAGTGTCACGACAGTTCCAAGAAAGGAAAGGGCCCATCAAGAAAACGTTGCATGAGAAGTATTTGGGACAATGGTAAGAGTTGTCGATAAGTCGCAACTCATATGGATTTCATTCTCCTCTTCGGATGGATGCAGTACAAAAAGTTCGGGACTATTGGGCACGCCACTGAAAATGGACGATAGATCCTTTTGGACAATACCCTTATTCGCTAGTCCCAGGGCGACAGAATTATGCACCCTTGATGCTTTAATTTTAGAGAAAGATGTTTTTCGGAAATGCCACATTTCGAAAGCTTCAGCTTCAGTAGATTATTTGGTTTCGATTTGCGTTGAGATATGTCAGGTTTTCCAGCTTCAGGAACATTAGTTGTGGATTTTTCAGTATCCCTATCTGATTTCACTGCGGACTTACTTTTGTTGGTATTTTTAACGCAATTAGTGCAAGAGCAACTTGAACAAAATTGTTTTTTGCAAAACGGAGGCATAAGTTACACCAGGTGTTGGTGTCTGGATATTAACTTTACGCCTAGCTTCAGCGTATGAGATATTTTCCTTACTCTTAACTGACAGAATCTGTTTCTCCATTAACCAACGGGGACAAGACCTAGAAAATGAGGTATGATTGCCGTTGCAATTGACACATTTTTCTGTATCGGAACACTCCTGACTTTCGCGGCCTTTTGCTGCACAACGGGCGCAAGTGGGTGTCCCGGGAGTTGGATTTAGAGAGTCCAAATCGTTGGCACTGAAAGCATCGGAGAGGATTTGGAATGTAGGGCCTCACGGCTAATCTCATATAGCCAACCTTGACACGTTCTGGCAATTTAGGTCTATTGAATGTCAAAATGAAGTGTTTCGGTGGAAGGAGTTGTCCATCGCGCCGAATTGTGATTGCGTCACTCCTTCGGGTTTTAATTCTGATGTAATATTTTCCGTGGTGTCATTGAACAGTTCGCCACAGGTTATAACGCCTTTTGATGAATTAAACGACGCATGAGCACTAACACTAACAGTTATACATCCCAATGCAGGCAATTTGAATCTTTTTTGAGCTTGCTTGCGACTACCGACTTCTACAAGTAAGTCGCCAGAGCGGAGTTTCCTGGTTGATACGGCTTCTCCAAGTGCTCCTGTTATTCCTTTTTCAACTAAAAATGGTGACACATTGTTAATGATTCATTTTTCTTAGAAATTCGTTTTATAATGAAAAATTTGTTGAAAGGTTTTTCGAGCAGGTTCATGTTCTTCTGTTGCCCACTGAAGGGAGAATAGTTTTTTTCCCCATATGACATTGTAGGCAATTTGGGCCCGGCGGCACCGCCCACCATGGAGCCCAACAAGGGATGGCAGCCACCGGCTCTGTCCATACCAGCCGCGGTGCTTACCATAGTGCTGACCAGTATCTATACGCTCGAAGTTACCCCCTGGGACAGTGACCACCCTTAACGCCAAGACCAAGGAGTATCCCCTTCGCTTGATCCCTAGCAAACTAACCACTCAGGTGACTAGCTACCAGCCGAATTGATGCACTGGGACTGACAGTACAACACCCGTCTAATGGGTCACCCCGCAAGGCAAACACGTGGGGGTATTTGCTGTCCATGAGAAGCAGGAAGCAAACAGAGCGGCGACAACTTCTCTCTTCCAACCCTCGCCTACCCTCGAGGGATGGAAGGATCAAGCAAACAGCAGAAGGTGGAGAAGAGTATAATTCAGGTCCAATGGCCAATTTATAAATCATTAGTAATAGGCATACATATTGTTTAATACTGTTAACTTGGTTTAAATAAAATAAATAATTACGTTTTATGCAACTTGAGTCAAGCAATGCAGTGATAAATAATGAGTTTTAGATTTTTTAATATTTTGTTCTGTAAGCCATATTTCATGAAACATTTTGAATAATATTTCAAATAAAAGTTGCTACATCAATCAATCATTAAAACTGATTGATTTAAAAAAGTAAAAGAATATTATTATGAAAAAGTGTTCTTTTAGATCTTTCTGTCCCCCATCTTAAAGTAAATATCAATTTCAGGCCAATCAATGCCAGAACTACTCCAAGGCTAATAATCAAATGAATATGTGTTTACATATATGTATGAATATGTGTGTGAGTGTGTTAGGGCACTACACATTACACCATATGATCTAGGATTGGATTGGATTTTGAATTCATATTCGCAAGAGCCAGAACTGACTATACTGCGCCAGACACAAGGTCAGAATGAAAAACCCATGTCTTCATATAAAAATCTGTCAAATTAAAAGCTAATAAAATTACTAGGCAATGTCTCTTAAAATTTAGCGATATTTAAAAATACGGTTACAAGATGAAGCATTAAATAAGATGATATAAGCCAACTGCTTTTAAAAATTTAAAAAGATTTTGTGATGACGTTCTCCTACAAGACTCTGCATGTCCATAGTTGAAACATTAAAAAATCGAAAACGACGGGGAGTAAAATCAGGGCATTCAATTAAAAGGAGAAGAACCATTAAAATCGTTTGGCATCTGGATCATAGAAGAGCTCGATCTCCTAATAAAAGATGTCTGTGCGTTAAACGAGGTGACCAATGCGAAGTCTTTGACCTCGAGCTCACGCACTGGAAGAGCAGTCAATAATGTAATTGTGGGCCTGATAGAATGTAATTTATTATTGCTTTGTCGATTCCATGATTCCTGCCATGCAGAAAGAATATAACGCGCAAACAATTTCTTCGCATCGTAGATGGGTACATCGCGCTGCATAAGCAAAGAGGCTGTTTGAGCAGCGTTGTCCGCCTGAACATTTCCTGTTATCCCAACATGACTTGGAATCCAGCAGAATATAATTTCGTAGTCCCTATTTTTCAGAGTTCTTATAAGATCCAAAATTTCAAAAGCGACTGAATTATTTTGACTAGGAAAATGAGAGAGTGTTTTCAAGGAACTCATACTGTCAATGTAAATACAAAATTTGCGCTCAGTAGAAAGAGAAATTGTTTGTAGTGCAAAGAGAATTGCCATTAATTCAGCGGAAAAGACTGAGAAGGAGGTATGCAAACGATAACTAATTGTTTCTGTATCAGTAATGATGCCAAATCCAACATGGCCTTCCGACTTGGAACCATCTGTGAAAATAGGCATATGAGTCGAATACTGACTGCGATGGAATGATAAAAGGTTTTGAAAAATAACAGGAGCCGTTGTCGTTTCTCAAATCCTTGAAAAGGATTTAAAAAGGAAAACTGATGTAAATCCCAAGGAGGAAATGCAAATAAATCACAAGTCTGAATACTCACATCATGGAGTTCCGAATCATCATGAAGCAATTTAATTCTCTCACAAAAGGGAAGAATGTGAGAGGGTCGAGCCGTATACAATCTCCGAAGGCGAATAGGAAGTATCAAAGAGTGCAAAGGGTGTTTAGAGACTGATAGAGCACGAAGGTAATATTGTACAGATATTTTTTGACGCCTTAAATTTAAAGGAAGGTGGTGGCAGACAACATATAGACGCTCCACTGGTGAGGTTCGAAATGCTCCTGAACAAATTCTTAAAACAGAGTGGTGTATGGTATCCAGTCTCCGTAAAACGGAAAACCTTGCAGACCCGTACACCATACAACCGTAATCAATGCGTGAAAGAATAATTGCTTCGTAAATTCGAAGCAAAGATGTACGATATACGACCGCAAAGATATGCGGAAGGAAGGTGAGCCTACGGTCAAATATTACCCCTAAAAACTTAATTTCATTCATAACTGGGATTGCTACATTTCGAATATGGATTATAGGATCCAAGTGAAGACCTCGTTTTTTACAAAAGTGCACACATTTACTTTTTTCTGGAGAAATCGCGTGCCCGTTATTATTACACCAGTCCATTAGCTTATTAACTGCAATTTGCAGTTGACGCTCAATTGAGCGCATATTGCAGCCTTGACAGGAGATCTGGAGATCATCGACATATAAAGTGCTTTGAACAGAAGAAGGTAAAACATTCAGAATCTGGCTAAAATGAAGCATAAAAAGATTTACACTAAGGATGCTACCCTGTGGAACTCCCTCCTCTTGAATAAAAGAGTCTGAATAAATATTGCCCATTCGAACTCGAAATGATCTTAAAGATAAAAAGTTTTTTAAAAAAGCTGGTAAATTTCCTCTAAAACCAAAATTTAAAAGAGCTGCAAGAATTCCAAAGCGCCAAGTTTGATCATACGCTTTTTGAACATCAAAAAATATGGAAATCAGATGATTCCGACTGACTAATGCATTTCGGATTTGAGTCTCGAGAAGGACGATGTTATCAGATGTTGAACGCCCTCTTCGAAAACTGCTCTGCATTTGTGGAATACATGACCTCTTTTCCAATTCATAAACTAGCCTGGAATTGACCATACGTTCCAATGTCTTGCACAAACAACTTGTGAGTGCTATAGGCCTGTAATTCAGAGGATCAGAAGAGTCCTTACCGGATTTGACAATGGGAATAACAATAGCTTCGTGCCATTGCGAAGGGAACTTTTATTCAACCCAAATACGGTTATATAAATACAATAAATTTAAAAGAGAAGTGCTAGATAAATGGCGAAGCATATTATAGGTAATTCCATCCGGACCGGGGCTCGTATCCTTAACTTTAGACAAGGCCGTTAGTAGTTCATGCATCCTGAACTCTGAATTGTAAGGAAGGGATCTTCGTGTGGAAAAACGTAAAACTCTTCGTTCCGCGCGATTTTTCTTCGCCAGAAAAGCAGAATCATATGAATCGGCTGCGGAAACGTGTGCGAAAGCATACCCGAGAGTATTAACTACATCTATGGGGGGGGGAAATCTATCTACATCTATGGGGAGTGAATGGAGGTAAAGGTTTTCATGAATGGTGATTGGTAAAGTATGCTCAAGGGCTGGTCAAATATTCAATCATTTAAAGAGTAAAAGCCAAAAATAGTAACAAAATTAATTAAAATTAAACCAAAAACTTACCCCTGTTCAGGGTCCTTTTCAAAAGAAGAATAAATAACAAGCCAAAACAGTTGCCCGCCGCATAAGCCAAAATTAAAACACGAGCGAGAGCAGTCCACTAGTCCTTTGAGATTAAATTCAGATTTAAAAAAATTTAATTGAAAGAAAGATTATTGAATGAAAAAAAAAAGTCAAATCAAACTATTTTTTGATAATGAAAGACAAATCGAGCAAAAAGCATTTATACTCATTAATTCATTTTATTTATTTAAATAAATAATTATTTAAAAAAAATTTAAATAATTTATTTATAATATTTATAAATTAAGGCCAAGACATAAAAAGTTTCTTCATTAAAAATAAATTAAAATTAAAAAAATTGTAATTAAATGAAACATGTTTTGAAGCCTGATTGGACTCATCCCGACGGTCAGAAACTTGAATCCTTAACTGCAAGTTACGGATTCAAGCTCAAGCCCAGAGATATTCAATCGCCAGCGACATATCCTTGTCCATGATTGTTTTGCGTCGGGCAATAGCAGCCATATCATGGGCCGAAGAATACCGACAAAGCATCAAATTCTCTCCGGGCGAATCTGGCGCCGGGATTGCATGCAAATCCATGCTGAGCGCGGCACCGCTCTCATCGGTAATAATTTCTCTTATTCTTCGATCGAAGAGGGTGGGTCGCGCAACAGGGCAGTACTCTTCAATCCGTTCGTACAAAGCTTGCAGCCTGGCTTTGACGGCCAGCCGTCTTAGGCGCTCTGCAACCCTATTGATCTGAAAAAATCTAGTTTAGTAAACAATTGATTGTAATAATATTCTATATTTGTTAAAGTAAGAAAGAATTTATAATTAAAAAATATGTTATTTTCCTTTTCAACATTGTAGAAAAAGCGGGTTCACTTTAGAGCATGTCTCGTCAATTCAAAATTGACTTTTTGAAAATAAAATTTGTATTGCAAATCAGCGTTTCAACATCAAATTAATTTCAAAATAGTTAGAGACACTTCATTTGCTATCAAACTTTAAAAAATTAGCAAAATGGAAAATTAAGAATGTTTTAATGATAAAACTTCAGCTTTACGGAATTATGTTCTTTCTTGTATTTAAAGCGAGCATTTAAAATAAGAGATCTGTTGTATTATACCAGAAATAAAGTACATTTTCAAAACATTCAAAGAAAAGGAAATATACATATATACATAAAATCTTACAGAAGGGAAAATGCACACTTTTACGTTAATAAGATTCTTAAAAATCGTTGAATTCTTTATTGATATTTGTATCTAAATATAAGTAGATATGGCCATGTTTTTATTTTTTAAAAATAAAATAAGGTATGCGACACAGAAAACACTTATTATTTATAAAATTGTCTGTTTC
Organism: Argiope trifasciata; assembly: GCA_026543055.1. NCBI lineage: Eukaryota > Metazoa > Arthropoda > Arachnida > Araneae > Araneidae > Argiope > Argiope trifasciata. The sequence continues at coordinate 52,067 of JAPMOQ010008295.1, forward strand.
GGATATCAGTTTTTCTTCGCTGAATATGATTTTTTTTTCTATTTAAATTCAAATTTTATGTGATTATCATATTTACTAGGGCCCGAAAATATGAGAAGTTATGTTCGACATGCTAAAATTACTCACTCACTGAATTCAGATATCAATTGAACGCTATTTAAAGTTGTAACAAACTCGACATGAATTTTCATAAAACAAACAATCAACAATGGCCATGATTTTAGAAAATACTGACAGCAATATTTTGCTAGCGTTGTTTCGTTAATTGAAAAATTCAAGCGATGAGAAGTGCCTTGTTGCTTCCGATTACTGTAGCAAAGTTTGTATTCGAACTCTAATTTCATGTCTGTTATCTAATTCGAATATATTTGAATGTTTTATTTAATCTGAACATTTAGTTAAGAAGAATATTTATTAATACTATGAAAAGTTCGTAAAAACCTTTACCTTCGGGAAAAAGAACTGAGTTAACACTAATGGAATTGAATAAATTATATCCAAAAAATTTATATTATTAAAGTGCCAGACGATTTCACGCACACATGTAATTATTACTCACATTGTAGTAACTAAGCGCCTAATTATAGCTCGAGTCTTAACCGTCATTTTGCTTATTTCCACCTATTTACTATTAAGAACTACCGTTTTCTTGAAAAAAATAAAAGCATCAATCATTTAATGTACAGTAAATCCAATGCTGCAGTATAAAAAAAGTATAAATTTGAAACCAATTAATAGCATTTGTTATTGAATTTTGATACGAAGTTTTTGTCGTATATTTTAATTCAATTTTTTTAAATATATTATTTCTTTACAATAAAAAGAGGTAATAAATGAAACAAAAATAAATATGACTACGGATATTTCATCGATATTTTGCATTTTTTTTTCATTCTTTTCTTCTGTATTTTTCTCTTGAAATACGAAATTTAAAATTTCTTAGTAGAAATATTATTCTTAAGAAGCCATTTCTCACATTTCATAAATTAAAATTAATTTTTTATGGTGCGTTTCAAATTCCAATTGCATTTTTTTTTTTCGCATATAAAATTATATTTTTCAAGGCAGTTTCTATTTCGCCCATTTTACTCAGTGACTTCTAAACTCCTGTCACAACTTAATTATTGAACACCGACAAAGGAATTCAAAAGATGAAAAATTTAAATATTTAATTAATAAACAATAATATACTTTTGAATCAAATATTTATAAAACAGATGTTTTCCAATTTAAATCGGCCGATTAAAATCGTGTGACGGGAAATAAGGACTGCGGAAGTTTTTCCCCACGGGGGAGGATGCAAGAAAATATTCCACTCGCGTGGGGTTGGGGGCAGCCCCCCTCGTGGTGGTGGTGGAGAGTGTGGAGGAGGTGGTGGTAAAGGGGGAAAATTTGGTGGAGGTGGAGATCCAATTGGAGATATTGGCGGCTGTGGCGCTGGCATTCTTGGGGGGCTGGGGATGAAGATGTCATCCACCTAGATAGAAACGATTTAAAATGATTTATACATGCAGATATTATTTTATTTAACACGTCTTATTTCGAAATTTTACGGCACAATGTTCAAAACTTTATGCCTGAAATATATAGCAATAAATGGAACATAAAAATGGGTCAATTACACCACTTCATTATTCATAATATATATGTACACAAAGGCTCTTGTAAATTTCGGCTTTTACTTTAAAGACTGAAGTTATATTTTCTGATTTTCTACTCTTACATAAAAACTGTCTCATAGGATTGTCCTGACAGGATCCTATTTACCTTCCATAATTGTTACCGACAAAATACATCATAAAATAAAAGAATTAAAAGCTGCGCTGTCGCCATATTTACAAATGATATCCTAATTTTCTTCAGTAACTGCATCTTAGAAGTTCACCTATGAACTATAGGAGTGCTAGGAAAAATTAGAAAAAATATTAGGAAATAAAAATCTGTCTTAAGAATTTCAAACTCTTCATGATTCCATTCAAAGAAGGTATTAAGGAGATGTTAGTTTGAAACTTAATCATATAAACAATAAATAATTCTACGAATTAAAATAAACACTGATTTGAATTTCATCAAAAACTGATCTTGACAGATTTACAAACTAATCAAAGATTGAGAGTTGAAAAAAAACCCTGAAGATTAAAGCGTGAAATATTTGACAATGATAAAAAATATATAATCTACAATAACCTGCCTGCAGTCAAACTACTAAAAGAATTTATCGAAATTCAAATAATTAGCCTAATTTATGTTACTAAACCTCAACCCAATGCTCTGACGGAGATGTCAGATTTTCTTACCCGGTCTGCCTGGAATTGCTGGTTTTATAAAAAATACCTAACTTGATAGAGAAGCTTAATTTTTCTCCCTGGATGATCATATCTATTTCATTGAAAATTAGATATTCTTAATGGCTTAATATGTGAAAATGTTTTCAAAGATGGCCTCAAAATGGCATAATATACTTTATTATTTGCATGCTAAGATGAAAATGAAGTAACGTGGGAAGAAGTAGAAAAATTAGAGTGTCAGTGGAAAGATTTCCCGATTATAAAACTGTCTATACGTACAAAAGAAGTACGAAAAGAGGTGCTTTTTTACCCATCCTAAACTCCCTGAAATGAAAATTTTCTAAAAAATTCATTTCCCTTTTGGGATGTATTGATTTGTCTGCGTTGTGTTAGGCTCGGATAAGTGCCATGGGAAATAATTTTCATAGGCTTTGGCTGAGTAAGCAATGGGCAATGACAATATTAGAAGGGCTATAACCAATCCTTGATGATTGTTGAAATTTAAATTAAAGAAGCTTTTGATTAATAAATGACAAAATAGAATTTAATATTAAAAGCCAGATTTGTTGGAGAAATTTTTCAGCATCAGCGTATTAATACTACTTTGGAGAATTATTCTGGTATCTTCACAAGATTTTCTCAGACAGCTTCTGACTTCATATGAAGATCTCTCATACTAACAAAATTATTTTTTGAAAAAAGTCAAAGTCTTGAATTAGATGCAAGTCACGAATTTATAATTTCTGTATTTTCAAAAATTCTAAGGTAAAATTCTGTTTGAGAAACGTTAACATTCTTGGTAACTTGAAACTTATTTATGGTGGCGAAACTTGCATATTCTTCAGATTATTTTGAAATCAGTGTACTAGAATACATTTTGTAGAACAGCATCTACCTGTTTATGACAGACATCAACAATGTTTTTATATTGCCCTAGGCATTGATATTTTTCATTATTTGTCTGAATTGTTTTTTAATAGTTTTTAAATTAAAGAAATTTAACTGTGAGGGAATGGAATAGATTACCAGCCTCATCATAATATTTCTAAAAAAATTCAAAGAATATATATTGAAATTTTCATTTGGGATCTCATTTTGGAATAATTCAGCTGTAGAATTTTTTTTTACCATGAAACGGATATCGTCACTGTCGTATTGGATATACAAGTTAAATTTCTGAAAAGGTGGCTTTTCAATTTGATAATGATGCAAGACTGACTTTTCATTCCAGGGATCACTACTCTCAGGAAACTAAACGTTTTGACAGGAAGGGCGACTTCCCACTATTTCGTATTTCTTCAGGGGAGATGCCTTTTGGATGGATGAAGGACCTCCCCGAGCAAGTAGCTTAAATACTAAGGCCCTATATTTTATAAGCACAATGCAGTAACATTTTTTGCTACTGTTGTGACCATGGCTTTTATATCAATTAGTAGTTTATTCATTTCCACTTCAATTTAAAGTTTAAACATATAATTAGAGAGACATATAGTACATTACAGGCTCAAGGCCTTTATAACTGCATGAGCGAATTATATGACTATCAAAATTTGAACCTTTTTTTTTTGGTGAAGTAGCTATTAAAAGAAAAGTTATAATAAGTATTTAATTGACAATAACATGGCTCAAAGTATTTAACTGACAATGACGTTATATAAAGTATATAACTGATAATTTTAAACATCAGTAAGATTGGCGAGCCATCTGATTACCAAAGGCGGCTAGTGTTAACTAATGCAATTTAGAAAAAAATACGCATTTTTTTTATGCTTGAAATTAAAATAAAGGTGCGATAAGTAAAATATTTCGCTAGTTTTATTATTTTCCTTTCCACTTCAGATCGGAGATTTGTGATAAAATGTTGCATTTCAGATGCTAATTTACGTCATTATAGATACAACCACGAACCTAAGTTAATACTTGGGACTTTAAACAAAAATGGAAATTTTCCAGAAGTCTTTTACGGCAGAAAATTATTTTATTAAAAGTAGCATTTTGTATTTTTAGCTAATTTTGAAGATTGTTCTTTATATAAATATATGAGCCAAGTTAAGAAATGATTCCGTACAGATTTAACTGCTCCAAATATTTATCAAAATTCAACCCTATTTCAAAAAAGCAAAATGGGCATGCAAATTTCCAGATTTTTCATTTTGTTTCAATATAAGATTTTTATGCTTTTCATAACTAGGAATGAAGTTAGAAACTATTCCTTTATATTAATGAATCAAAATCTTAAAAATTTTCTCTGTGATTTGAGGAGTGTTATCCAAATTCAACTTTTAAATTATGAAATTCAAATACCTTCCATAATTCAACAAGTGGTATTTTTTCTTAATTTAAAATGATTAAAATATTTTCTGCATAATTTATAACTGCTTTTATTTAATTCAAATACTATATTTATATTCACAAGCCAGATGTTAAAAACTTTGTTTGTACGGGGATGATAACTAGCAAAGAAAATTTTTTTAATTATGAATAGTTACGATTTCTGATTTCCTTTTGATCTTGAAGAAGAAATTTCATTCTCATTTGCTTTTTATCAAAAAGTATGCATGTAAAATGCGATTTTTATTATGTTCAAATTCTATACAAGGTGTAAGGTTTCTCGTTTACATATTTGTAATTTATAAGTGCTATACAGTTATTAGCTAAATTGTCTGTGTTTATTATTTAAGATTTATGTTAACCGTTGTCCCTATATTTTTGAACTCATTGAACAGAGATGCCCCAAGAGATTCGCTTTCTCAATCCTACTTCAGAGGAATAAATGTGTTCTATTATAGCTTCGCATTCCTCCTGCGTTTGAAGAGGAGGCTGTTTGTCGGTTAATAAATGAGAAAAAAAAAAGAATGACTTGAAAATAGAATATATGAATTGACTTCCTTTTTACTGTTTAATTTATTAAGAATGCGATAAACATTCTGTTTCATCACGTCACGCACATATATTTAACATCAGGAAGAATAAAACATTAACCAAAACAATCATTACAATTCTGTTTAAACTTATTGGAAATATTAAATATTTATTAACCAAAAAGGAAAAGCAGAAAATCCTCAATCCATTCAGAACATCTTAATCAAATGATGGTACAAGAATTAAAGGGCATAAAAGTTGTCCAATAAAAGTTTTTTTTATACAAATACGAATTTTTTACGGAAGTCCAAATATCAATGAATATTTTGAAATTCTTACTACTACGGCCCACTCATGCGCAGTGATCATCCGTTCGTTTAGCATTGTGTATTTAGAATGAGATTTCCAACTGATTTCATGGTCGCTAAATGCTGTTTAGATACTTGGATGGCCGAGCCAACAGGGATACGCATGGCGCAATGGATAGAGCGTCCGACATCCTTTGTTCTCGTTTATGTCGTAAGTACGATACTGGGAATATCGATCGATCGATCTATCTATCTCTATATATATATATATTCAGTCATTCATTCATTTTCTTATTATTTCTCTCCTGACTTATTCTATGTTCTCTTATAATTCAACATACTTTGAAGTATCGTAAAATAGAATAGGGTGACAAAATCTTAATGAATAATTAGAAAATTTTAGCTCCGAAACCCCGCTCATTCTTAGGGACCATCCGATGTTTTAACATTGTGTATTTAGAATGAGATTTCTAATTATATTAGATTCTTCTGCTGATCAACCGGACTTCTCCACATTTAAGACTGTTAAAAACAGGAAAAAAAAATTTAAATAAAATATTGTAATCTTAATAGAAAATATTTTTCCTAATGTTTGGAGAAAGGATCAAAATTTTATAAAACTGTGTATAGTGCAGTAGCATCCAAATTCAGATAATTAGCGCAGTTCTAAGTTCTGGAAAACTTCCTCCATACCAATTTTAAACACTGTTTAGAAAGCTTGTTGAACAGTGTTTAAAGAACACTGTGTAACTAGTCCTCTAAATCTCCAAAGAATGAGATCATAGTTACTGATGAAAATACCTCTCATGTTCGTAATGATCTTGTATCTAAGAATGCTGAAGGATGAGGAAATGAGTACTTCAAGAGCTCCGGAAAACATTCTCGAATACATCATTAGTGAGGAGTTAGATGAGACATCTTCAGATGTCAGTACATCTACTCCTTTTCCTCCTAAAGCAACAAAACCAAAATTTAATTTTATTATTCCGATGAAGTATAAAAATGTTTAATTTTTGCTTGTGTGCGCCTCTTATGTTTTTTCCTTTTATTGCAACAAATTGCTTCGTAATGTTCGAAATATACAGTTCTTTGCAAATATCAGTCTTTGCATTTTAATCTCGCTAAAAAAATAACTCTTGTTTTAAATGTTTCTTCATATTTGACTGCAATTTTTTTGTTTGGATTCTGAATTTTACTCCAGTGCTAATGAAATTTGTAAACTTTTTCATTCGTGTTTTTATATCAATTATTGTAAATTTAAAATTCAATTACATTACAACTTGAAGTTTTATATAATACCATATATTTGGCACAGTATAGCCAAATTTGGCTTTTATGCCAAAACCCCACAACTAATAAACAACCAGCCTTGGAGTTACTTTTTGAATACAATATATCTAACTAGGATTATTAAAATATTTCACATAAACAAAAAAATTATTTAAGAATGATTTTCATGAATGATTTATGTTTTACATATATGATTATGTTAACTCTATCATTGTGTTCATAGTGTGTTTCATTATTGATGCATTCAGATCTTATTATTAAACGTAGGTAAATGTTTCACTCTCAGCTTTGCCAATTGTGCGTCACAAAAGTATTTCCTAACATCTTCAAACTGAAAAAGTCACTTGGCGACGTTTTAAGGATCTCAAATGAAAATTTAAGAAAGAGTAGTTTGACATATTTCGTGAAGAAGAAGGAGGAAATTTAAAAAAGAAATCAGCATATTCTCTTGAACAAGGTTGCCGCTGTATTATCGAGGTTCTTAAAATTTAGATTTTGTCTTATTTCTGATTTGAAAGCTATTATATGATTGTTGCTCTCTAGCTTCAAAATGGTTTATTCTACAAACGTGAGTGCAATTCATTTTATTTTGCATATTCTTTACTAAAATTTAAAGATTTTTTAAACAGAGTTTTGTTTCTTGCTTCGAATCGAAACAATTTTAATTCATAGCAAGTTAGTGTAATAAAAAAAAAAGAATTTTTTTTATGAACATTCATCGCGATTTTTATGCAAGCAAAATGTGTATATTATTTAGAAAGTTTATTTAATTCAGAACAAATATTTTATGGATTTCGAGTTTGAATTTCAAAATAATTTAATACATTGATATATTTATCAAAAGATATTGAAATTATTATTCTATGCATTGTGATAGATATTATACAAATACCATTAGATTTAATACTTAGCAATTCTGATTCAAAATACTGGTTTGAAGTTATTTAATGTATGCAGTCCTGTACTTATTTTTTCTTCAATAAATGTTTTTGAATTTCGTTAAAACCTTGAAATTACTTTGAACATTTGAAAAATATAATTAGTGATGATCGTTTTCAAATGAAAAGATCTAGACTTCAGGGGCATTTTTTGAAAGATTTACACTTCTTCCATCATTTTCCCTCCTTAATTCGAAATTTTCGTTCGAAAATTAATATTTGGTTTGCCTAAATATTATGCGATTATTGTCTTTTCAAATCATTCACTGAGCTCTGATTGACTCTGATCTTATGTCTAATTAGATGCTTCGCTCTTAACTGGAAAAATGATAGAATAAACTAATTAGGTAGGAGACCTCAACTAATTGGATAGATGCGAAATGTGAGGAAATCAAACGGCAGTGGAACTGTTAATACTTTTGTAGTTATGAATTATATATTGAAAAGCTTAATGTCTTTTGATTTGATCTATTTTAAACAAAATTTCAAATGAAAACTGGGAACTGCTTTGATATACCCCCCCCCCAAAAAAAAAAATTACGTGCCAAATCTGGCACCCCCTACGGACTTTTTAAGGTTGCTGTTTCTCATTTTGGTGTTGCCAATTTAGGTTTTTTCAGCTTTTAGAGAGTTTTTTTTATCTTGGCCATTAAAAAAAGGCGCCAAAAACAGATTTTGCTTGGTGAGAAAAAAAGTCGCCAAATTTCCGATTTGGGGGGTTTATTAAAGTAATTCCGAAAAGTGAAGTATGAACTGATTATAACATGTGTTGTTATACTTCTTGCATAAAACACAAATTGTATTACATTTGATATCAGGAAATACAATAATTCTGAGTTGTATAAAAGTAATTTAATCAACTGTTTGATTTTCGATAAATTGTCATTTCTGAATAAATATGGCAAATATGCTTGTTTATTTCGTAATTAAAAACTAGTTTTTCATACATTTCAATTAAAAAAATTTCCCATGTATTTACATAATAAAAATAATCCATGCTGTCTTAAACGAAAAAAATTAACAGAAAGTTCATCATTTATATAAAACTTTCGTTAGGGTTTCCTTTTAACTTCTTAAAAGATTTAATCCTCTTTTTGTAAAAAATTTGATACACATGTATGATTTCCGCACACTTGAATGTTGCGATTATTTTTAATTTATCATAGATTAGATGTGTTAACTAGAAAATTCTTAAGAAAATGATGTATTACCATAAATTTTTTGGTAAATCTCGCAGATTCATTTAATCTAAATTTGGATACAAATTACGAAATGTTGTATACTTAGATTTTTAACATATTAAAAGCTAGTTTGTAGGAACCGAAAGTTTCACAAGTTGAACAAAACACTTACATTTTTGTATGAGTCGCTAATAAAGGAAGACATTCCTTTCTCACTAATAAGGGAAAACAAACAACTGGAAACCGACGATTTTTCTTTAAGGTATCCGGCCGTGTTAAAAAACGTTGACTATTGACCACATCGGCGAATTTTTGTTACATTGTTATTACTTGTTGTTCATAATTTCCTCTTTACAAAATAGTTTATCTTTTGTAAGAGAAGGAAGGCCTGGCCTACCATCCAGGATCACAGATTTTTCAGCTAAGATGTGTCTTTAATTTTCTCAATTTTCATGAACATTCTCCACCGTTAACATGATCTCTCAAAAACTAATAACAGTATTTAAATAAACATTTTAGAACGTGTTTTAAATGATATGGGCGATGAAATGAACCATAAGTTTTATTGGTGGTGAAATACTTTTCCATTTATTGGGTTTTTAGCAAAATTAAGTTGTAAGTTTATGGTAAAAATGCATACATGCGCTTATTTTTACCCACCACTTCTTTGCATCTCAAAAGTTTTCTTAGATTTTGGTTCATCTCATTTAGTATTATATTTGAGAACTTGTGTACAAAGAAAAATAGGATTATTGCATTACGTTTTTTTGTAGAGTGTTAAGCGTTTTGGTTCAATTTCATTAAAATTTACTACATATTTTCTCATTTCTCAAAATATATTATGTTTTAAAATAATGGTTATTGTATTTATACTGTTTATTATGGATAATACGTCTAAAAACCATAAATAGTTTCTAAAAAGACCAATTTTTCAATTTTTTATTTATTTCGAACGTAGTCGGATACCTTAAGAATTATTTTTGAGAAATTATTCATCACTGTTTATCTTGTTTTTTCAATTGCATATCTACTATACAAAATTGATAAGAACACACACTAAATAATGAAAAAACATTAAAACCTAGACTTCGGCTGTTCGCTTACCTTATTAAAAATATTCCTATAGTCTTCGATCAACTTTGATGAATGACATCATATGAAAAATAATATTTGAACCTCGTAAATGTGAAACTGAGATGTTTTATTAAAATGAAAAGTAACTTCTGCTAGTTCTGATTATAAATGTTGAAGGTATGACGAGCGCGATAAAAATTGTATGATAAGGCGATAGTGCAATGTCGATCAACAAAAGCCAAGGATTCGAAATCGTTTTCCCATGAAAATTTATAAATTGAACCTCTATTGCTTAAATTTTAACCTTGAAAGTTTGAATTTCAGTATCTGTTTTAAGACACGAGTTCTAGCTTGGAAGACTTATTTTTTGGAATAATATCTGAAATACAATTTTTTATTAATGAAGCAATTTTTATTAAATTTACTAATGCAAAATGTTCGGGGAATGAAGGTATCCGACTACATTCAAAACACTTTATCTACCACATTGGAGAATATTTTTTGTTATTTCCTCTAGTTCAGACTTTCCTCTTTCGAACACAGTTTATCTTTTCTGGGAAAAGGACCTATCGTCCAGGGTCTCATATTTTCCAGCTAAAATATGTCTTTAACTACAATTTTCTCAAGACATTAATTTGCCTAAATATTCCGTTAATAGGGTATCTCAAAAACTAAAAGAGGTATTTACATAAAATATTAAAGCTTGAGTTTTAAATCATGTGGGCAATGAAATGAACCAAAAGTTTTATTGTTGGTGAAATACTTTTTCATTTATAGGTGTTTTTAGAAAAATAAAGTTGTGAATGGATGGAAAAAATGCATAGATGCGTATATTTTTACCCATCACTTCTTTGCGTCTCATGATTTTTCTTATACTTTGGTTCATTTTATTCATCACTATATTTTATAACTTATGTAAAAAGAAAAACAGGATGGCTGCATAATAAGTTTGTGTAAAGTGTTAACCATTTTGGTTAAATTTCATTAAAATTTACTACGAATTTTCCTATTTCTTAAATAATTTTGTTGTATTTATAATATTTTGTGTTATAATTAGCAATACATCTTAAACCATAGTTGTAAATAGTTTTTAAAAAATCCAATTTTTCAAAAATTTTCCTTCGAACGTAGTCGGATACCTTAAATGAAAAGGGTATGAAATATTCCTTCGTCGTTAAATTAAAGAATTGTATACATATTAAAAAATTAATTTTTCTGTAATATGTTTTGAAATTTTTTTTCTGAAGACTCCGAAACAAATTTCATCCATTTAGACCAGTGGTGGGGAAACTTTTTTTAAGACGGGCCATTTGTAATAACTAGACGATCGTAACGGGCCAAAGAATAATGCTTAATCGTTAAAAAATTTATGTGTCCTATAAACATATACATATATTATTACAAACACTTATTATTTTAATAGTAAAAAAGCAAAAGGTAAGAAAATTATAAGCACAAAATATAAAATGAATTTAGTGTAGTTCTTGATGTGAAGTATTATCACTTTATTTATTTATTTTTTTGCATGAGAAAAATGAAATTGAGAATATTTTTATCAAAATTTCATCATAGTCCGGTTCCATTTGCGAAGCAGAAATTCTTAAAACTGATGAAAGGTGCTCATCTGTAATTCTGTGTCTAAAAGAAGTTTTCCTAAGTTTCATTGTTGAAAAGATTTGTTCGCATATATAAGATGAGCCGAACATTGTCATTATCTTCATTGCATGAGTAATTAGATTTGGGAAATTATCTGGACTTAAGTTTTTATAAAATTCTAGTAATAGTACTGTATGAAAAGTTTGTTTCAGGAGAGTATTACAGTTCAGTTCTATTAACTCGAATCACAGCGGGTCGTTGCAGATGACTAACTAAGTCGCTAACTAACTGGTCTTCGGGCGGCCTCTCTTGTATTTATACCAATCTGCAAGGATTGTTCGGGAATTGGAGTTTTGCGGTTCTTTTGGAAAAACAGAACAATGAATCGAAAATGCAAGGGTATCTGGAAGTTTCGAGCGAAGAGTAGTCAGCTGTTTGGGTCGGATGGATTTATCCAGAATACTATTGTGTTTTGAATATCCCCGCAGGTAGTTTTTATGCGTGTCGTCACATTATGAAGTAAGAATGCGTTCAAACATTCTCACGAGGGCACTCTTAAATGGGCCGGATTAAACCTTTCCGCGGGCCGTAGTTTCCCCATCACTGATTTAGACAAAGAACTCTCAGTTCACAGACAGACGTAATAACAGAAACGCATTTTTTGAATAGAGGGATATTTAAAAAGTGTCGATTCCCCAAAATTTCCTCTTAGAATTGACAATATTTTCTCAATAATTCATGAACTAGAAATTAAAATAAGAATTCTCCTTTCTAAAATCTGCATCAATCAACAGCTCTAAATAAAATTATAATACCTTGTCACAACAATTGAAGAAAATACAGAAACTAACGTCCGTAGCCTGATACGTATTATTAAAAAGTTAGCTTTAATCACCTGCGTTTGAATGATCGCAGTTTTTTTTTTTACAGCTAACAAATAATTTTTTCATTCGTTTCAGAATACAATGTATCAAAGATAACCGACATATTCTTTATAAACGAAGACATCACTTTAATAATGTGCATGATGAAAGAATATTGACATTTTTGACTTAATCCTTAGTATGTTTTATGACTGATGCATTCAAATCATATAATTAAATGTAGATGTTTCACTCTCAGTTTGGCCAATCGCGCGTCAGAAAAGTATTTCGTAACAACTTCATGCCTTCATCTCTTCGGCGACGTTTTAATGAGCCAACACGAAAATCAAAGCTGAGAAATTTGAAATATTTGGCGAAACAGAACGATGGAAAATTAAAAAAAAAAAAAAAAAGGTATTTTTTCTTGAAAAGGGTTGCTGTTATTTTATCAAAGTTCTGAAAATTCTGATTTTGTCTTATTTCTGATTTGAAAGTTATTGTATGATTATCACAATCATCTCGCTAAATCTTCACAATGGTTTATTCTACAAACGTGAGTGTAATTTTATTTTTTCTTAAAATTTAAAGGGCTTTCAAATTAAGTTTTGTATCTCGCCTTGAGTTGACAGAATTATAATTAATTCATACTGAGTTATTAGATGAATTATTTTACGAGCATTCATCGTGATTTTTGTGTAAGAAAAACGTGAAATGATTAGAAAGAAGTGTTTAATTCAGCACAAATATTTTATTTATATTGAGTTTCCTTTCTAAAATATAAAATTTCTCTTTTTGCTTTATAAAATTTATATAATTTATCAATAAATATTGAATTGTATGTGTTGTAATATATATTACGTATGTATATGTATATAAGTACGTATATGTATATAAGTATGTATGTATATGTATATAAGTATGTATGTATATGTATATAAGTATGTATGTATATGTATATAAGTATG
>JAPMOQ010008295.1:65441-108423 GCA_026543055.1 Argiope trifasciata
ATGTATGTATATGTATATAAGTATGTATGTATATGTATATAAGTATGCATGTATATATATGTGTGTGTGTGTGTGTGTGTGTATGTGCGTGTGTGTTTGTATAATAGATATAGTATATAATTTCTAATAATTGGCAGTATATTCAAAATTCTGGTTTTTATTTCGTGAATGTCGGCAGTCCTGCATTTATTTTTTACGGGGCAGTTTTGAATTTCGTCAAAACTTTGAGATTTCTTCGAATGTTTTTGAAAGATAACTGTTGATAAATGTTTTCTTATTAAAATCTTCGGCCTTCTGAAATATATTATTATGTTTTGAAAGCTTTAAATGCTTTTCCCTCCGTTCGAAATTTTGATTTGAAAATTATCTTCATTTTGTCGAAACATTGTCAAGTAATTATCATTTCAATACCTTCACATCAATAATTTTTGCTTTATTTGAATCACTTGCCTAATGAAATTCTTAACTGGAAAAATGAGAGTAGGTATAAACGAATTGGGTAAGTTCGAAGTGCTAGTTAACCACGCGGCTGCTAATATGTTAGAGCTTTTTTTGGTCATGAATTATATAAAAATGCTTAATATTTCATTTTATTTTGCCTATTTGAAATATTTTTTTTCAAATAAAAATTGTTTTAACTTAGCAAAATATGTGGTTTTATTAATCCTGAATCAAAAAGAATCGTAATAAATTTAATAATTATAGATTGCATAAAGGTGATTTTTAATAAATATTTGTTTGTTTATTTATTTGTTCTGTAAATAAGGAGTTTTTAAAGAAAATTTGAGAATTTTTTTCACGATTTAACTTTATCATACAATCTAAGCGAATGGGTTTGCAAGAAAATAGGAATTTCATCAATTGATTTTCGTTGTATTTAACTCTTTTTTTCCTCGTGCATGGATTTGATCACATATCAGATTTGAACGTTACAATTATTTTTTAATTTATCCATTAGATATGCTAATTGGGAAATTCTTATAAAGGAGAATGTTACCACATTTCTGGCAAATCTCGCATTATCTAAATTTGCATAAATAATGCGAACTGTTGTGTAGTTGATTTAACATATAAATGGCTACTTTGTAGGAACGGAATGCTTCACAAGTTGAACAAATCACTAAGTCTTGCACCTGATTATACGTAATGGCTGATAATGGAAACATCCGTTGGTCGCTGTTATGGGATAACAAAGAAGTGGAAGGCGGAGATTTCCATGTGGAATCTTTTTGCTAAATTATTCATCTTTGTTTCATTTTTTTCAGTTACCTATCTACGACACAAAATTAAGAAAAAGAAGAATTAAATAGTCAAATATTATTTAAAAACTAGCCAACTTTGGCTACGAGCTGTTTGCCTATCCTATTAACAATATTAGCATAGTTTTTGATGATTGACATCCTATGAAAGTGCTATTTGAAACTCGAAAACGCGGAAATCTGAGATGTTTAATTAAAGTCAAAAGAAATTAATTTTACCCAATATCATTTCAGTGTTTAAGGTATTACGTATCAGATAAAAGTTCTTTGTTTGGAAGATGTGATGGTGCAATCACGGCCAATAAAAACCAAGGATTCGAAATCATTTTCAACAGAAAATGAATGGATTGAACTTTGATCTTGACAGTTGAATTTCAGTATTTGCATTAGCAGGTGTTTTGTTAAGTCAACTTGATGTTTTAGGAGACGAATTTCAATTTAGGAGATTTTATTCTTTTTGTGTTCTATTTTAGAATTAGTATCTAAAATACAATTTTTATTAAATTTACTTATGAAAATGTTTGGGGAATGAAATGCAAATCGTGTCGAATTAATAATCATTTGTCGTAAAATTAAAGTATTGAACATATTAAAGAATTGTAATTAAAGGATTGTATAAATACTTTTAGGAGGAATGCTTGATCATTTCCTTCTCATATTTGAAATATACAAAAACAGGAAATAGTTATGGTCAAAATATCATTTCTAAATCTCGAGCCTTCCCGTTTAAAAGCTATTGAATTTTAAACACCTAAAAAGTTATTATTGGGGATAAATCAAAACTTTCCTCCCCTTTTATAGACAGCATTTGATGGATGCAATTTTTTTTCAAATCTAATTGGATGCAGTCATATAGCATTTTATCCGAATGTGTTTGTAAGATAGTAAGTTTCTAAGATGAATTTGTATGTTTTGTAAGACGACAGGATGCAGTTTTCGTCTGTCGTCGCATATACAGTTACTCCAAGCCAAACTGGGACATCAATAAAAAGATACTGATACAGACAAAATTTGTATATTAAAAATACGTAATTAAATGAATATTTTAAAAAGAAAAACGACTTTAGAAAATGGATTCCATCAGCACTGTAATTTCATATTTATCATAGAATACTTTTTTAAATACAACTTGTGCAACACTTCCAAAAATTATCTAATCTAAGAGTGTCTTGGAGTCTGGCGTAGTATAATGTCTATGAAAAAATAGCGTAAGTTTTTATTGTGGTTACCAATGGAGTAAAATACCAATATAGTTGTTCCATGCTTTCCTTCAGTTGATAGATGAATTTTTTCTTTTAGATAAATAAGCGGTGTCTTTCCCCTTTTCCGGAAATATTTGAAAACCGCACATTCAATCTTTAGATTGAATACCCAAATCGTTGCACAGCGTTACAATCTATACAAAATGAATGCCTACTTTATTTTGATTCAGAAAGAGTAACAGTTCCTACTAAAAATTCATAGTTTTTCGGTTTCTCTTGGTATCTACTTTCCTCTGTTTGCCTCATGTTTTCGACACAGAATCTTGATAAAAAGACGCATTTCCTTAAAAATGAAGCGATTTTTTAATAGATTTTGTTTTAATCTCTTTTTTCCTAAATTATGTTGGAAACAAAGATTTATTTTTTAGAAACAATGCAACTGCAGTTACTGTGTTGACCAGAATTTGCATCACATGAAAGAAAAATACAAACATAAGACTGCAAACATTCTCCTGAATATTTGATAGCGGGATTGAATCGAACTAAAGATGTTAAGGTTGTCGTCCTTGTCTGTATATCAGCTTATAGTACAAGTCGTAAAATTTGTGTTTCTCAATTTAAACGTATCAAGTTTAGAATGTTCAAAAATTTGGTAGGTTTTCAGATCTAAAAATAATTCATGGGTTGCAGTTCTGCAATTTATTTTACTATCGAAAATACTCTTCCATTTTTATTTGCTTTACACCATTACTTTTATTGTACACTAAGAGGAATCATCTGCCAATGTATATCGATTTGATCCATATTCTTTCCTTACTCCGAAAGATACCGAACTTTTGTACTGTTAATTTCGAAATGTGAATAAACTAAAAAAAAGCCATGAATGCTAAAGCGTGTTAATTTTACAGTCAAAAAAATATCAATTTTTGATTTAAACTTACCAAGTGGCATTTTGATAATTACATTTTTGTGAGTTAAACTGGTAAAAGATTTTCCGTTTTTATATTAGGGCATAGTAAAACGCAAACCGCTTTAACAAAGCAGTAAATTTTTATTTTTATTTGCTCAACTGGAGTTCTTTCTTAGACAACCTATTCACGGGTGCGTAATTGTGGAAAAAATTGCTTTACTTAGGGTAAGAAAGGCAAACAGCTTCTTAAAATCAAGTTTCAAACAAGTTGCAGTTTAAGCTGACAATTGCTGAGTATATCTCAGTCCATGTAGGAATTTGGTTGTTAAACAAGGATCCATGGTTTCTTCACAGCCTTATGCAGCTTTGGTGCCAATTAAGCTTACGATATCCTTAGTACAATTCGTTAACGCCTTCAAATTGTATGAGTTATCGTCAGTCAACTGTGATCTGGAATAAACGATGAATGTACAAAAGAATCGATGCTCAATTCAATATCTTGATCAATGTTAGAAATAACTCCATGAACTGCCGAATCGGTTAATGGTTTATATTCAAATTATAACCAGTACATTTTGGTTTCAAAGTGAAAAGTATTTGGCTCACATTTTGCAAAAGCTTTCTATCTACATTCTTTCAAGAGGTATCAGGTATCAAAGCTCTACCAGTCTCGTAAATTGAATTTGTCATCCACAAGTATTTAAATAAGTAAAAATTTATTGAATTTGAATCGATTTTATATAAATTGACTGAAAATGACGCAATTTATCAATGAATTTAAATTTACTCAATTTTAGCTCTATCTAATAATTTATGCTTCCTAAATTTACTTATTACTTTTTTTTCAGACTACAAATGCTTCTGTCAGGCCTTATTTGGCTCTGAGAACAGCTCGCGTCCGTCAACAAGGTAAGCAGTTTCAATTTAAATTTTCTTGTCCTTTAAATAGCACTGTTTTTTATATGCAATATTCCTCAAAAAATTTGATAATTTATCTAGTTTTTTTTAGTTCGTTGAATACTAATTATTATACAGAATGTCGGATTAATAATTTTTAAAAAATCGATGAGATTTTGATAAATATTGGTTTCGAATCTTTTCCCGTGTTTGGAAATCTTCTAAAATACTATGCGTGTGCGGGTCTATCTATTTGCATGCGGAATAATCGTCAACAACAACGAAAAAAATTGGAACTTTCCTATCATTGTTCTTTATTGTAATATCTTCAGAAGACTAATCTCGATGGATATGATGCGACGATACAATTTCTATCGAAGTGCTCAGTGCACAGTTCGAAGTTTCTTCCATTGGACAAACTCGATTAACTATAATCTCGAAATTTTATTCACTGATTTTTAATTTTTACTGAATTCTTTTAGGATTGGAAAAGTTATCGAATTATGATTTTGAGATTTCATAGGGGTTTTTAAAAATGACGATTCATTAGTATATAAGATTAGTTGTATTAATTTTCGGCTGTATACCGAAAACTATTACAGAATTCTCAAAAGCATTTCCATTCACGAATCATTTTTATTTCATTAAATCACAAAAAAGCATGCATTATAAAATTTTAATATTTTATGATTTTTAAACATAAACGGGAAAATAAAAACAAATAGTTTTCATGATAGAAAAGTTGACATGCCGGAATTTTGAAATTCAAAAATTAGGCCCCTGAACTAAACAATTTTGGAAATATTAACAAAAATGTCAGATCGAATTATGGAAAAATTCGGTTTCTGTAATGGAAAAATTTTGAAATTGTTAATCAACTATGCCAATTAATTCAATCAATCAATTTATTGAGTTGGAATAAATCTGCCCAATGAAGCAATTTTTACTGACACCAAATTTGTGAAGATGTGATGGTAAACAACAAAACATCGGAAGTTTCCATATTTTTTTGGGTTGAAAACTGTATAGGAAAACAATAATTCGAAACATAATCCTGCAGAAGAGGCTTTCTAAGGTAACTGCAAATCTGTCAAATTTTGAATGCGATTAGACACAATAAGAGATCGGAAGTCAATAGATGAGAAATCCAGACCAGTAAACTTTGCTCAGTTTACTTTTAAAAGCAATAACCACCTTTCTGTTTGCAAAGAGGTTTATAATAATCAATTACAATCCAGAACTTTAAAAAATTTCAAAAATCGTTTTAAACAGGGTAACCAATGAAAAAAATCTAGGTTAGAATCGTTGCAATCAGTGAACATAAATTAAATACCGAAAGGCAGTAGGAAATATAAATTTTTAGAAATTTTTATGAAAAAGATAGCCTTCTATGGCGAGCAGTAGATTTATTAGGAATGCAGGTATTTTTATATTTAATGAACTCTACAGCCTAATTCCATGTAGTAGTATGTTAGATTAGCATGATCGTTACTAAAATTTTGCTTTGACATTGTTTACGTCAAGGGGTTTCAAATGAAGCTAAAATTGGGTAGATTTATCATTGTGACTCGAAAATCTGACTTTTTATTTCATTTGTCCCATATAAAATGTAAAATTGTTTTCACTGTTTTGATTTTTTAAATTATTAAAGAAATCATTGGAAGTTTTATGCAGGATACTAGCCGCCTTTGGCAATCAAGTGGTTTGCCATGCGTTCTAAAAATTTCAATTTCATACTTACGTACCTTGCTCTCTTTATAGCTTTTCAGCTAAATATAAACTTCAAATGTCACGTAACTCGTATTATTATAGACTCTTTACGATTATTTGTTCATTGTATTGTATATCTCTGATTTTCAATTAGCTGTTGTGAAAAATATCACATCTTATATTTATTCCATAACATTACTATTTCAACACGTGCTGATCATCAAACTTTCGTCGGTTTAATTGTAGTAAGAGTTAATTTAATTATTCCATTTGAGTTTTTCTCAAAATATTTGTAAATCACTGGTACTCTTTTAACTTGCTCTTGCAGGTTAAATTCTACTTTCATTTTGTGTGGAATTGTTTGTAAATATCGTTACAGTATTTTTTTAAAAATCATTAAAAATAGAAAATTTATAGGATAAAACATTGTTATCAATGAAAAAAAAAAAAGGTAATTTTTAAGATAATTTTAAAAAACTGAGAAGAAAAAAGAGGATTTAAAGTTTTGTGCTGTAATATTTTCTTCAATTATCGCAGAAAAATTCCAAATGTTAGCTTAATTTTTTTTCAAAAAAACTCCATCTAGTTATATTTTTCATCCTCGAAAGTAAATATGTACAAACCAATATATGTGTGGTAACTCTACATCATATGACCTGGTATGTAGTCCACACACACACACACACACACACACACACACACACACACACACACACACACACAACATCTGAATCATACTTTTTTTATCTGGCTAATTGAATGACACCTATCTTATTCTCTCTTTCCGAAACGACATGGCCAAGTAAATGACCGTAGACAACATATTTTTAAATGCAGTAAAAGGAGTATTATAAGTTGGTCACATGTAATGAAGTTATGGTATTTTTCAACTTTTCAAACAAATTGTTGAAAACGGTAATGAAAAATGTAACCTTAAATGTGATCCTACTGGTTTCTTGATTTGTACCAGGCAGTATGCAGTAAAAATGAAAATTTTATTCGTGCATTTGTATTGCACGTATGCGAAGTAGATTTTAAATTCTAAATTTTGCTATAGTCCCTATTTTTCTAAATAGAATGTAATCTTCTCAATAGAGCTTCACAGAAACATGTACCAAAAATTCACACATTTTCATTTTTGTCTTTTCAATAAATTTTGCATAACTCAAAACATCTGATATCGATTTTCTTTTTCTTTTCAGAGAGCAATGTAGATTATAAACAGGTAAGCTTTTTTGTTTTAATTTCTTAAGAAAACAATTTTCATGAATTCATGTCATTCTTTTCTTAAAGTAAAAAGGTAGATAAATTAGTGTGGGTAATAATTGCAAGCAAATTAAAACGTCTTTTTTTAAAAACAAATTATAATTTATATTATGTCTGTAAAAAGTATCATATTTGCATTTTCGCAATCAAAGTGTGTGTGTGTAGAAAATTATTGTAATATTTAAAATATTAATTTATTATTATTAATTAATAATTGCAAGCAAATTTAAAGTCTTTTTTTAAAACAAATTATAATTTATAATATCCTTGAAAAAATGTATCATATTTGCATTTCAGCAATCAAAGCATTTGCGTAGAAAATTATCGTAATATTTAAAATCTTAAACCTTTTGATTTTGAAGAATACAAATAGTTTAGATCTACCAAAATAAAAAATTGCGTGTGCGATATTTCAATACAATAACCGAAAAAAAATTTCCTACATGCAGCTCATTAATATTGGATCTTGCTCTTAAGGTATGCGACTACGTTGAAAACACTGTTTATCGACCCCATTGACGAATTTTTAAAAACATATTTTTATTTCTTGTCGTTCAGACTTTCCTCTTTCCAAAACAGTTTATTTTCTCTGAGAAAAGGAAGGCCTCACCTAGCATCCAGGGGAATTTTAAACAAATCATTTTTCAGCTAAAATTTGTCTTTAATTTCAATTTTAATTTTCATAAAAATTCTCCCTCGTTAACATGATACATCAAACTCTTATAGAGATATTCGCATAAAAATTTCAGCATGTGTTTTAAATGATATGGAAAACGAAATGAACCAAAAGTTTTGATGTTGGGGCAATGCTTTTTCATATATATGTGTTTTTAGAAAAATCAAGTTGTGCATTGATAGAAAAAAATACATATATACTTATATTTTTTCCCATAACTTCTTTGCATGTCAAGAATGTTTTTTTTAGATTTTGATTCATTTCATTGATCATTCTATTCTCTAACTCGCGTACAAAGAAAAATAGGATTGCTGCATTACCATTTTGGATAGAGTGTGAACCGTTTTGTTTAAATTTCATTAAAATGTAATGCACATTTTCTTATTTGAAAATATAATATATTTTAAGAAATAATTTTTTGTATTTATAGGGTTTATAATTGAAAATGCAACTGAAAATCATGAGTAGGTTTTAAAAAATCCAATTTTTCAAAAATTGTTCTTTGAACGTAGTCGGATACCTTAAATTGAGCATCACCATCAAATTTTAGAGCAAACTTCGGAGCATAAAAGTTTCTTTAATTCTCACTCGTTTTCTTTTTCTACATCAGCAAATGCGGGTTCTATTTACGTGCATTTTCTATTCATGTTTTCGGGTTATCTGATAGAAAACGTCAGTTTTGTTGACCCGGCGCCATTTGACAAGTTGAAAATAAACTTAAGGTATCCGACTACGTTCGAAGAAAACTTCATAAAAAAATTAGGATTTTTAAAAACTATTTAAAACTATGGTTTTTAGATGTATTGTCAGATATAAAGCAAAGTACTAACACAATTATTTGAAAATATATTTTGAGAAATAGGAAAAATGTATTATAAATTTTAATGAAAGTTAAGCAAAACGGTTCACACTCTACTCAAAATTGCAACACAGCAATCCTACTTTTCTTTGTATACATGTTATAAAATATAATGTTGAATGAAATGAACCAAAACCTAAAATAAAAATCTTGTTATCCAAAGAATTTGTGTAAAAATATATGTATATACGCATTTTTTCCATAAACTCACTACTCAACTTTTCTAAAACACCCATAAATGGAAAAGTATTTCACCAGCAGTATAACTTTTGGTTCATTTGATTTCCCATATTATTTAAAATGTACACTGAAATGCTTATGTAACTACCTGCATTAGTTCTTGACATATCGGTGTATTTTATGAAAATTAAAAATTAGAGAAAAATGAAATTAAAGAGAAATTTTAACTAAAAAATATGTAACCCTGGATGATAGGTCAGGCCTTTCTTTTCCTAGAAAAGATGAACTGTTTTGGAAAGAAGAAAGTCTGAACTACAAGATATAAGTTTTTTTTTTTAAATTTCCAATGTGGTCGATAACCAGTGTTTTTAATGTAGTCTGACCCCTTAATTTGAGTAAACACGCAATAGTATTTGTGATTAAAAAATGTTTATGTGAACTCGAAAAATGGATAGCAACAGGACAATAAAATGTAAAAAAATGGATCAAATTTTGACATTCTAATTCCATTTTTATTTCGATAATTTTTGATTCCGTCGTTCTAGAAAATGGTCATCATTTATTACCAGATAATTGCAAAGACTTAATATTACCCAATACCAAGTCATTTTCAAATTCAAGCAAAATTAGATTACGGACAAAAAGCTGTTGCCTCCCTTTGACGAATAATCTTTTTTTCCTTTTGCTACTTAGATTTCTCCTTTTCATTTAAGTGTTTTGTCATTTTTATTCTGCATTTAATTTATATTCTGTTCACTCTTTTGCGGGAAAACTGAAAATGGGTCTTTTCCCTCTTATTTCAGCTTTATGAAGCTGAAAAGGAAAAATCTGAAGTTCAAACCAGAAGAGCTGATTTCTGGAAAGAGATGTATGAAAGTTGCCGAAGAGAGCTGAGAAAAGTCGTACGGGTATGAATTTTTTACTTCTTTTACTTTTTTTTCTTTGTTACTGTTTACACAACACATATGAATTTCACATGTTCTAACACATTGGAAATAAGCATAGGTAGATTCTAACTATTGTATGGATGCTACCCACACTATTTACAGGGTGATCAAGCGCTGATTTCAAATTGAAATATCTCCACAAAAAAGATCGATAGAATAATGCGGCAAACTGTACGTTTATTAGCAAAACGTAAAAATAATGTACAAAAGTTTAGAAAATTGAGTTACGAAAGTCGTTATCAGATGCCCATAGACGCTTTCAGTGTGACGACAAAAATGAAAAAGTACTCCTAGTGACTTCTTTTTGTGGGGAGCATTGAAGGACACTGTCTATAGAAACAATCCTGCCACTCTATCTGAGCTTGAATCGTTGATGGGTGTTGCATGTGATTCCATTTCCGTTGAGACATTGCAAGACATGATGTCAAATTTCATGGTTCGATTACGCCACCTCATTGTTTCGAACGGTGAACATCTTGAAAAATTGTATTTTGATTGCAAAGACCGCATCACTTTATTTTTACTATTATTATTTTTTAAGACTCCTTTCAGACAAAGAGCTTTCAGACCAGAGCGCCATCTGCTAACGATTTTATAACTAAATTTTCTGACTTTTTTATACTATTTTTACAGTTTTGCTAATAAACGTAGAGTTTACCGCATAATTCTATCGATCTTTTTAGTAGATATTTAATTTTCAAATCAGGGCTTATTCGCTGATCACCCTGAATCTGTTAGTATAAAACACTCATAAGTAATGATAATAAAACTATAAAAGTACATGATTTCACACTAATACTTAGCAAATATTGTAATAATTTTCACATTATATTTCTTGCATGTCACAGAAAAGTTTTAAGATTTTCAACCGAATTTGAAAGAAATTTTATGCTTCCTGGATACTTTCCAAAAGATGTCTGAAAACTGCATTAAACGCAAAAAGCTTTAATTTATGTTAATGCCAGAATTACTAACTATTAGATCTTTATGAATTACAGAAGGGTTAAAGATAGTCAACATTTCATATGTAAGCGGGAACTAAGGAATAATGTTTGGGCGCCTTTATATTAAAAATCAGTAGTCGCCTATACAAACTAGCCAGCAGGTTTACTGATGATATTGCTTTTATTTAGTTTCATGTAAATCCTTTCATGTAAATGTAGGTATTACATGTTTGATACCGTTAAATTTCTAGGGTTATTTTAATTGTCTATATGTACTATGTATATGAGCGGTTTTAAGGTTCGAAGGAAAAATTTCTAAGGCTTGGATTTTTAAAAAGCTAATTAAAACTATGTTTTTAGATGTGTTGCCAATTATAATACAAAATGCTATAAATAAAAAAAGTATTTGAAAATATATTTCGAGAAATAATCAAATTAGTGGTAAATTTTAATGAAATTTAACCAAAATGGTAAACACTCTACATAAAATGGTACTGCAGCGATCTTATTTTTTCTTTGCACACAAGTTAGTGAATGAAATGAACCAAAATCGAAGAAAAATTGAGATGCAAAAAAGTTCCGAGTAAAAAATATACGTACTTATGCATTTTTTCCATAAATTTGCAACTTAATTTTTCTAAAAACCCCTATGAGTGAAAAAGTAACTCCCCAATACTAAAACTCTTGGTTCATTTCATTGCCCATGTTATTTAAAACACACGCTGAAATTCTTATGTCTATACCTCTATTAGTTTTTGAGATATGTTAATGATGGAGAATAGTTATGAAATTAAAGTTTTGAGAAAATGGTTCAAGACAAATCTTAGCTGAAAAAGAATGTGACCCTGGATCCTAGGTCATGCCTTCCTCTTCCTAGAAAAGATAAACTGTTTTGAAAGAGGAAAGTCTGAACTACAAGAAATAACAAAAAATATTCGCCAATGTGTTCGGTAACCAGTGTTTTTAACGTCGTCGGTTACCTTAAAAGAGAACAATCCCTTGACATTTCAAGGTGAGTAAAAATGCAAATATTCCAATTGTCTACCCTCTAAATATCACGGTATTATAAGTTCACTTTTTTTGCCTCGAAACTTTTTGGAGCTTAATCAGAATCCTTTAACTTAATAAAGTGGAAGAAAATGTAAAATTAAAGGAATTATTTAAATTTCAGAGCAGCAATGCAACCTATAGTTAGAGAGATGCTGTAGAATATATATTTTTTAAATTGCCAATTTTCAGGAAGAATTTGCATGGTAAATCACTGCTTCTGAAAGAACTGAATTTTGAAATTGGCTGAATGTTATACTTTTAGAAATTGTGGAAAAGTTATAAAATTGAGTAAAATTTACAATTAGTTAAAATTAGTAAAAAATTGATCAGAAGTGCATATTTTCATCTTCCAAGGCATGTATGCACCGAAAATTTCGTAGCAATAGATCAAATGATTCGGCATGTTGAGTGGCAATACACGCACATTCATGTGAGTTATTAGTAATGATTAATTTAGATTGGATGATATGCGAAGAAATGAATAATATCGTTTGCCTTTTTCCCAAATAATATTTCGCCTATATCAAATTTTTACAACTTTTAATGTGATTTGCGGAGTTGCATCACATAAAAAAAAAGATACAATTATATATTTAAAGAAGAGTCTTTTGGAAAACGGTGGAATGAGATGGATGAACTTCCCAAATATGAGCAGGCTTAATTGGTTATTTCTGTAATGCAGTCGATAAATGATTTCATAGAAGTGTTTCTGCCATTTTACAATATTAAAGAATTATGATTCTATTAAGCTAATTGTTTGTTAACTCTTAAGAAGCTTGTTAATTTTTCATTCAACTTTTGTAGGTTCTAGCTCGTAAAAGACGTGCTGAAGAAGACAGTGATGACAGTGACGATAGTGATGAAAGCGATGACAGCTCGGCAAGTGTCCTTTACATTGCTACTGAAATTAGTACATTAGTATTATATAATTAAAATTGGGTGACTAAATCAATTGCTGTCTTTATTTTCCAGCGGGCGCGGCCGTCATACCAACATGAAAGGTCGCCCGTATTTCCCACATACGCTAGAGTACATTGTAAATTTTCAAAAGCGTAACAATTAAAATTATATTGTAAACAGCTTAGGATTAATAACTGCAATTACTTTAAACATTTTTTACTTAAAAAGGAGAAACAATATAAACATAAATTGCAATAATATAAAATGACCACAGGTTCACTGAATTGATTTAAAAATAATATAAAGGACATTGTAGATATTTTGACAGAACAATTTGCATCTAAAATATAGAAGTGCAAAAATACAGAATTTACGTAAAAAGAGGAAAAAGTAATTGAAAGTTAGATATGAAAATAATGAAAATAGTTTCATTATTATTTCATTGCAGCTTTGCAAATGAGTTTAATGGGCTCCCAACACATGGATTTCTGCCAAATCTCACAATTGATCCTCATGATTCTAGTCTTTTTGGCAGAGTTTGCACCTTTTTTCCCTGATGTCGTATCTTCCACTTCTTCAATACCTAGTTCGGTTTTTCTCTTTAGCACCTTTCATTTTAGCTCAGTTTTTAGAGATGTGGGTGCTTTTTTTTTCAACATTTTCCTTCGCAAGTGCATTTCCAGCTGTCGCTAGTCCAAAACAATATGGACTTATTTGTAAAATCATACAAAATTAGATATGACAAAAACGTACATGAATGGTCGCGCGTATCTCTAAAATACAAATATCTGATCGGCAGAGACCTGTTAACGCCACAAACTGACGACGACAACTGAAAGTATGTCAAAGGGAGGGCGACAAATGGCCAAGAACAGGCGTTCTCAGTGCCAGCAGACCTAAAGTTATAAAACGAAATTCATCTCTAGTGTATCTCTTGTATACGCGCGCCCGCTGGAAGGTTAATTGGAAAAATCTGAATGCGAAGGCTGTAGAAAGACATACACGCGTGTCGATATGCTTTTGTCACTGAATCGTCAATGGCATGCTACATTCGAAATTGTCACAAAAGTAAAAATGTTCATGATCCGCCGACTGAGATTGCTTGCCAGAATACAGAATTAAGTTGAAAATTAATTCGTTTAGCAGATATTTATCAGTCCAATTTCTATAAGCTATGATACTTTATGTGGCCTCATTGCGAGTTAAACTGAGCTTCTTCGAAAGCCCATCTTGGAATTTCTAGCCACTTTCAGTGTCCCATACTGTCAGCGCTCATAGCGTTAAGTAATATAAAAAAATTCTACAAACTTTAAAGTTTTTTTCGTAGATTCTATATTCAAAATTTATGTACACTATTTTATTTAAATACGTACGCACATAGGTTTCATGCATATGAATCTAATCTTTTTTAACCAAAACTTTTTGAATCTCGTTCTATGAATTTCGGAGTTTTATACTTTCAATGCAATCAAATTAGTTATAGTTAACATTTTGGGATATTTCGCTTTCATTTGTGAATAAGATAAATACGATCTCTCATTGAAGAAATTACAACTTATACATTGATGTAACAAAATCTACCCTTATTTCTCCTATATCCAGTGTGACCGCCGTTGTGCTGAATGCATATTTCCACATTCTAATAAAATAATGTTTATTAGAAACGCATTATTACTGCAAAAATATTAACATTACGTAGCGTTTAAGAAATGTAACAAGCCTGCAGATTTTTCCTGATCATTCTAAGTACTAAAAAGAAGCCCTCTGGTCACACAATTCATCGTCTTATTGCTTTTTGAAGCGATTAAGGCGAAATTTTAATCTGGCGATGTGCATCAACCGCGAAAATGAATGGGTATATTTTGGAGACGGCTTCGAGTTGTTCTTGCATCCGAGAACTCGTCAGATGAATGTTTCTCAAATGCAAGATCCTCCTTTTACTTTCTTGCACTCAATTACCAGAAAAGGATCAAATAAATTGAACGGTTAATACCTTCTTCAAGACATATGAAACTAGAGAATGATTATTCGAGATTTGGAGGGGGGGGATTTTGTTTTGTATGCTGGTTGCCGAAGCGATTTAAAAACCACAGCACCCCCCCCCTCAAGAATTTTTGAAATTAAGTCCCGAAACTGGATTATCAACTTCATAACTTACAAAGAAAAAAAAACCAGTTAGCACATTATCAAATTGTTTGTGGTAATTATTTGATTTAATTTACGATGAAGTTTAATTTTGTTGATTTATGCCATAATATGTAAAATTTAATGATAAAGTGTTTTTGAAACATTTTAATTTTCCTAAATTTGCAGACTTCCCGTTCGAGCAAAAGAATGAGAATCAGTTTTGATGACGACGATCTAACGGTAACTGCCTTTGTTATTTTTATTCTATGTTTTATTGGGTATGTGATAAATGTTCTAAGATAAAATTAGTATTTGAATTATAATATTTGTTACTCATTCTGGAAACATGCATGTTCATTTACAATAATTACTGTGTTCAATTTCATTTAAATTTGTTGTACATGAAATCTGTTTTGTATTCATGATTACTTAAACAATCATCACCTCAAAATAGATATTTCAAGTTTTATTTTAGTAACGTTGCGTGTCTCATTCATTGAACATGATTAGTAAAATTGAGTTGAATGATATAATGGTCCATTTTATATATTTAACTGCGCCTCTCTGATGCTGATTTCTTATTTCTCATGCAAAGTGTGCGATCAGTTTGAACATTAGAAATGGTGCAAGGCATCCGGTACACAACAATATATCAGTCTAACTAAAACGTAAAAAAATATTAATACTGCCAGCCTGCATGTCTGCCTGTAATAGAATGCTTTCGGAAAAAATACGTAGAAAATCGATGAGGATGTCGAGAAAAAAAAGCTTTGTAACACAATTTTCAAGCAATTGTAATTTTACAAATAAAAGTTGTACGCTCAAAAGCTTAAAAAAAGTGAACAGATTGGAAAAACTGTGCTCCATGTGTTAATAAAAAAAAAATTTGTCAAGTCCACTTTATAATTATGAAATCTTTGGTCGCTACTTCAAACGTTACGTGGTGATTATCGTGGTCTATTTCTATCTTCCTGGGGAAAATCTAAACAACCTGATGTGTGTATCTTCTGTTATTTCAGAAAAAATATTACTTGAAAAGAAAAAGGGAGATTTTGGTGAATGCAACAGATCTTAACTACCGATGGTATAGTTAAATTTCAATATATTTAATTTCGGATTTATCTCTAAAGGAGAAATTGGCGAAATGACTCCCGAGGGCTTTTTTCTCTTTTGTCTGCAAACAATGTTGAATCTGTTGCTGGTAGCCAATGCACAAGCCAATGTAATGGCTTGATCTCGATAGATCAAAGAATACTCAGAATTTTTAGACACTTCTTTATTTTACAGCCCTATATATGCACAAAGAACAACTCGTTCTTATCTTGATTAAATAATTGTTATTGACATCATTACAGTCCAAGTTGAAGGGTCTTACTGAAGATCAATTCTCCACTCAATAGTAAACACAGCACCACTGTGAATTCACGGGTTAGTCAGTCATCA
This sequence comes from Argiope trifasciata, assembly GCA_026543055.1. Classification (NCBI taxonomy): domain Eukaryota; kingdom Metazoa; phylum Arthropoda; class Arachnida; order Araneae; family Araneidae; genus Argiope; species Argiope trifasciata. Next base: position 81,812 of record JAPMOQ010008295.1, read on the forward strand.
TATCAGGCTCCAAATCTACTGGACTCGTGGTCGTACTCCAGCTGTCTCCTAGAAACCCTTCTCTCCTTTTTCAAAACATTCTACGCTCTTTTATCAGAGCGAGAGTCACCACCTCCTCTTCTTCAGTGGCTACCGGTCCTCTCTTTCGACCAATCATGTCCAGCAAAGGGCAATTTCCAAGGGCGTCAGTCTATCTTTGGAAGGTAATGAAGGCGCGCCGAAAAGTCTGGAACATGCGGTCCGCTTACAATAGGGAAATTCGGCATCCAGGTGTTTCGATATTCCATTGTCTCTGAAAGCGCTATCAGTGTCTTCTGGGCGAGGAATTTCCACGTGTGTGCTTTCAGCTATAGATGCCCCAGGTTCAGAAAGGAGAGCATCTGCAACATCTGTTTACATCGAGGTGTCTAGTAAACACAAAGGCAACACTGCTGGCGGAAATATTTTATCACTAAAGGGGGACGGGGAATGTTACAGCGTCATCAGCTGTACGATATATCTCGAAATTACGCAGTGATTATTTTGAATGTTTGCATGCATAAATAGATGCCCTACGTAAGTATTGGCTACCTGCTCAATGAAAGCTTTTTTTTTTCTTCCTGAACTGTTCTCAAGTATTACTATTTCTTTTGCATTTTTCTCACATTGCGAGGATGTTACTTCTTCCGTGACCTTGTGTGCACTCAGTAAAAGGATTCTAGTTCGGAAAAGTTTGTCTGGTAACACCCGTATACTCTTTAATTCCTAATATCGTAAGGGCATTTATTTACAAATATCTATACATTTTGATGAAATAAAATAATCGCTTATAATTTAAAAAATAAGCAGATTAATCTTTAATTTTTTTTAAAGACGGGATAAGACAAATATTTCAGCGTATGTATGTGCGAGAATATATAATAGAAATATGTTATTGCAAATTAATACGAGAAATGAGAAATTCTATATAATTCATATGAGAATGTTTTGAATAAATAGGCAGACATTTATATTTACTTCCAATATAGTAAATTCAGCAAATTTTTAAAAACTCCGATTTTTTAAAAATTTATTATTTTTTTTGTAGATGAGAATTTTTAAGAATTTATAATCATATCTTAGAAATTCTTAAGCTTTTATTTACCTTTTTTTACAACTACTGTTCATGAAACATTAATTAGTTGTCATTTTTGGAATAATAAAGGATGCATTTTAAAATTCAAAAAAAAAAAAGCATGTGCAAGAATTCGGGATGTATAATTTTGTCTACGAAGCTTTAATATATGCCTTCATCTCCATCACCTCGGGCGTATCGTAATCACCGCTTTACAAAAAACATTCTCTATACCCACCAATCACATGGAGAGGCTAATTTGCGTGTTTTCAAATGCCGTGTACCTTTACTACATTTTGGTATCTAAAATTTTCTTTCTTTAAATATTTTTTTTTTGTTATAAATCATGTTTGAATCTATACTAATAATTAAATGTAAAAGTTTGGATGGATGGATGTTTGTTACTGCATCACGCCAGAACGGCTGAACAGAATTGAATGAAATTTCGCACAAAGATTATAGACAGGAATAGAACATAGGCTACTTTTTATTTCGGTTCATTGAGTGGTTCGTTTTTTATTCATTCAAAACTATCTTTCGCGCCAAAAACGCCGGGGCCAAATCCAGCCAAAAATGAGTAAGGCTCCAGATTTTTTTCCCCAACATTAATCCGGTTAGGGTTAGCATGATTTCGACCGATTATTTCAAACGATTCTATTAATTTTCTTTGTGTTTGATGTATTTAAAATCAAATGTTGTTAATGAATCGATCTTTCGGATTCATTCTGAAGTATTTTTAAATTTAAAAGGAAACAGAATAAAAGAAATGAAAAATTTCTCTAATTTGCATTGCATTACCTCAAATGGTGTAGGACAGTCAGACATATGCGTCATGCCAACTGGCGTTGAAAATTCGAGCATGATTATCGTGACATCAACTGTGTTTGCACGTGATGACAACTGTGTTTTCATTTAAATTAAAATACAATGCAAATAAATTGTTTTTACGTTGTTTGTGTGTTTTTGTTATAAAATTGTATGTATGCTACATATTTTTCGTATATGCTTATACTTTTAAATGTATCGTTTTTAGATTCGATTTCATTTTTTTTGTCATTATTTGATAGATTTTCGTACATCTACATCAACTTCCTCGCGAACAGAGTCGAGGGGAATAGCTAGTACTATTATAAATCAGTATTCTTATCTAAATATGAAAAAAAAAAAACTAGTTCGTTTATAAATGAGCCTGGAAATCTTTTTTTCAGTCGTCTTCTGAAAACCAACCGGATGAGCCCCAGCCTGAGCCTATTGGAACAATACCACCTCCCCGCCGAAATAGAGTTCGGCAACCACCGCTCTTTCCCAGAGTAAAATACTCAGGACAAGTGAGTAAATTAATTTTGGTGTATTTCATCTAGGTCTATACATCTTACTTTATCTGACTTCCAGATTATTTTCAGTTGGGTGCCGAGTCATGTTGGCATCTTGGGAGATGAGACGGCGGCCGCAAAATCTGCAACGACCTTTTTATGCATAGGTCTTCCCTTTTGCGATATTAAAGGGTCCATAAATCATTATATCTATTCGAACTGGCAAGTCATATGAATTGCAGATCCAAAAAAAATTACATTTTATTAAAACTGACATTTTTCCTTTGTCTGTTCATCTTATACGTGAGATGGATGTTAAATTGATTCGTTTCCGAATAGGACATACGCGTATCACACACAAACATCTAAATTTTCGGAGAAACTCCGCCTATGTGCTGCCGGGTTCAATTTACTATTCATTATATTTTAATTGACTGCCCTGTCTTTAATTCTTATCGAGCCCGATTTTTTACCTCGTCCTCAACATTACAAGACTTGGTGGGTAAAAAATACCACCCAAACATTTTTAAACTCCTGAGAGCTATTGACTTTCTTGCTTGTATGTAGACCTTTTATCATTTGTTTGGGTTGAACTTATCTTTTCACCATTGTTTCAGTTGCTCATATTTAATTTTTAGGTTGTCAAAATCATTTTTACATCAATTTTTTTGGAATTTTTTTTTCATTAGATGCCTGCAATATTTTAAGGGACGACAGTTTATGAAACTAATTTTATTATCTTGCCATTTGATTGGCGCAGTATGGCCGAACGTGGCTCTTGCGCAACTTGCGTGGCTCTTGCCAGAAAAAACAAAACAAAATCTACTTTATTTGCAGAGTTTATAATGCAATACCCGTTCAAAGTGATTTTTAAAGTACATCGTTCATCCTACAGATACGAAATGTAGCTTTTAGTCTGTTTCACTCAATAAATACTCGCCAATCTATTTCAATTAAGAATGTTCAGGATTTTAGTTTTCTATAAATTAGGAACGTATTATTCAACTAAAACCTATTTACATCCCTTTAATATTAAAAAAAAAAAAGAATTTTTATTTATATTAAATCTTTTAAATGTATTTTTCGAGAACACTTTGAATAGTGTTGCATACAAACAACCTTTTCAAAACACATTTTGCATATGACAAAACTTTTTACCAAAAAATTCCTTTTTACGTTTCCATTATTACTAATATGAGTACGTTTTTTCGAATAATATCAGTATTATCGCCTATAATATTTTAAATTTTACTTGCTGTAAATCTTTTGGTGATCAAAGGATTCGTGGGGAAACTTCAGTTTATTTCATTTTACTTAAAATTATTAGATTGTTAATTTCACAGACATAAAATTACAATATTAAATAATGGTAATTTAATAGTTATGAACCTTCTCTTTTTCATGTTTATGAACTTCCTTAATGGTGTCTATTCCCATTGTTGCGGTCTTATTGACATACTATTGTCAGATTCACCTGAATTGAAACTTTCGTTATATTTCACAATCGCGTTTTTTAAAAAATAAATTACTCATATCAAACAGAATCCTTCCATTGCTGAAAGATTAATAAAAAAATCACATGTTCAAATATTTGAAACAATGGTTTGAATTTCAAGGCCCTAATATATACTGATGTTGGAAATTAAACAATTATTTGTAAGAATTTGCCAATATTCAGGAAAGATTTCTGGAACTATTAAATTGGAATTATTAAAGAAAATGTTTTTCAAAAAATTTTGAAATGGTGTAAAACTTATTTTTGTACTATATTTTTTGAAGTCGTCTTGTAAAATCATCGATTTTACTTTGTTTTTAATAATTTTGATTAATTTTTTTAAAAGATTTTTTGCAGTGCTTATTTGTACTTTCCAATCTCTATATGCTGCAAATTTAATAATTAGTCAAATATTGACTTGTAGAATGCCTATATACATTCTTCTTTACTACTAATGAAGGCGGCTAAATGTATGAGGTATAGCGAATCTCCGACCGATACTGAGATAAATTTTAATGATTAATTTAATCATGCCTGCATTCCTTTTCAAATTGTTGAATTCGCTACCATTTTTTGAAAGCGATGAATGTGATTTACTCTTCAATCGCAAAAATCCACTAAATTTAATATTATAGTGCAGAAATGTTGGATTCACATTTGGCAACAATTTGTTTTAGTGTAAGAATAAATCATTACAGTATGTAACAGAAGTTTTGCGAAAAAATTTCAAATTTAACTTTTTATTTGACATAATTATGTATCAACCATGGCATTTATAAATAAATATTTTCGTAACATTCCATCAAAAGTTTTTGACCTTAGAACTGAAATGGAAAGATTGGAAATTGATTAGAGGAATTAAATTGAAAGATATGAAAATATAAAAAAATTGACTCCTTGAAGTGAAAGATTTCTCACTAATATATCACTACCTAATCTAATAATTAAAAGTAATCAATTTATTCTTCAGATTTCAACTCAAATATCTGTGTAGATGTGGTGTGGAGCTTTTCAATAACTTACCGCAAAGTTTTATGACAAAAATTAGCATATTTCCATTTTTTGAAACATTTATTGCAAATATTTCTAATCAGTAGCGAAAGAAATCGACAATTAGTCCCGTAATGCTGAAATAAGTTTTTTTAAATAATCTTTGCGATCAAGAAATCATTCGAACCATGAAACACAATAGCAGAGGGAAAAGCATTAGTTCAATAGTAGTCCTTTTTTATAATCTTTCAGAATTAAACTTATATTTCGCTTAAAATTTGATTTTGAAGTATCTTAAAAGCGTCGCCGACTGGCCCATGAACAGTTGGCCCTTTTTAGATTAATATCCTTGGTGTAGTACTTTAATGGCTACTATGGATTTTCAGTTTACCTTGAAAGAATTGCAAAATTAAAATTTCTAGAAAATAGAATAAATAGATTTAGTAAGATCCAAACGTATTCATTTCTTTGATAGATTATTATTACATTACTTGGTTTAAAATAAGTTGAATTCATAATGTTGCTAGAGAAAGCAGCAAACTTCCTGTCTATCCATCTGGGTGTAAATCTTATAAAATGTGGCAACTGAATAGACTAGTCAAAGGTTAAAATCCAAATTATTACAAAAAATTATTTGCTTTTTAGCTTCTTTCTTAGGCTTATACAGATGCGGAAAGATTGTTCCCTTTTGAAAATTATTCGAAAGTCTTCTGTCATTCTTAATTAGCTTGCAAATTATATATTTTAAAGTTAATTAGAAAAATTAGCTTCCTAATCCAACCAATTTCATTATAACTGGAGTATCGAAACGGATAGGTTTGTTTCAAAAAGTGAACTTATATTTTAAAACAGTTCTGGGAAAAAAAAAGCCCTCCTAGTCTACTGTTTTAAAGTTCTTTCTCGTTTTGCTTCGATTGGAAAGATGAGAGGGAATGTCCATAGGGAGATTTTAGATCTGTGTTTTTTAAAATTACTCAATCAGTTTTTTTTTTCTCTCATCCAGCTCAATAATTTAATCGTAGTTTCCAAAATGTGGGAGCTTTTTTAAAAAAATGTATTCGCATTTCTGTTCATGCACATTTTATATTTTGAAACTGCCTTTAATTACTATCTAAAAAAACAATTGTAAAAGCAGTTTTTTTTTACTAACCTAATTTTTGAACAATACTTTTCAGCCTCGAAACCAAGAAGAAAAGGACAATAGATTAAATGGCCAAGTCCAAAGATTGCAAGCCAAAATGCGAGTGGATGCTCTGTATGCTGAAATCTGTAGCTTTTGCACTGCCTGCCGAGTGCCGAGGGCTCTGTTCGAGAGGAGGTTGAAGGAGCTGGTGGGGGACAGGAGCCCGGACGAGCTCGGCATCGATTCGTGTGCGCTTCCGGCATCCGGCTCACCCAAGGAGGCCAGGATTTTCCAGGTCTACAGAGCGGCCCATAGTATGGCTTTCGGTGAAAGGCGGAAGACCGTCTTGGACCGTGATGTCACCTGGGCGATCAGGTTTCTGAGGGTCTCCTCGAATCGTTAACTCAGATTCTAGGTTACGAATGTCGGAAAGAGCGATAGTCCTCTGAAGTGACTCAAAATTCTATCAAATTCAAAATTGCTCAAAATTCTATAAAATTCAAAATTTTTATAATTTTACTTTATAAATTAGTCCATGTGTCTTGTAATTTTTTTTTTCTTTTGGCTAAAAATTTTGATTTGGAATTTTTATTATGAAAATTTTAGATTAATAATTTTAAAAAAATTGACAATTTTTATTTGCTCTGTTCCAAATTTTTCATTTGGCTTCCAATTTTTTTTAATATAAAATTGCTTTAAATCTCTGGCATCTTATACATTTTTTTCTTGTATGAATTTTCTTGAGGGCTAGAGTCCGGCTCCCGAGCAGGGGTGGGAGAAAGCAGAGTTGGGAGGGATAGAACTCTGCAAATCGGATTCTTCTTCAATCTTTTGGAGAACAGGGTCCTTCAGAGGTAAGAGTTTTCTCCCATTTTACTCTTCATTTGGATGCATTATTCAACAAGTGTATAATAACTGGACAGTTTCTAATGTGTCTTTGATTGAATTCGCGGTTATGGGATTTGAAAGTAGCCTTTGCCTTTGCAGCAGTTTTTGAATTCGCTTATTTTCCTTAAGTTATTTAGAGGGAAAGGCCGTCAAATAGAAAATGAGTTGCCCAAGTAAGAAAGTAAATTTACCAGTTTTTCATATTTAGGAATTTTTTATGATTATTAATAAATTTTGAATGCATATTGCTAATGTTTTCTTTAAGATAAAAGTTGCAAAACTCAATATTTATTAAAATATAAAATCAAAACAATTTTAGCTAATGAAAACTTGATACCATCCAATTAATTGAAACCCTCCTATTTCACTATTTAAATGCATATAGGTTTCCTACCAATTTTTATTGCAAATATTGAAATGGGCAAAACACGTCTTTATTTAGTGAACTAGCCTTTGTATACTACGAGTAATAATTTTAAATCTTATAATGTTGAAAATTTCGATTTCGGCATCATTTATATTCTGAGAAAAATATTTAAAACATCAAAAGCTTTTGAAAATTTCTCTAATATTTCTAATAAGATCCATGCTTTCAAAAATTAAATTTAAATTGGACATATTTTGATTAATTGTGGTTTTATTTTTTAATTTTTTTTATGTCTTGCATTTATTATTTGTCATGTAAGGCTAACTTATAATGCAAATAGCTCCTTTCAGTTTTACTTTCATGTATGAAACAAATATTTTTTAGCAGTTCAATTTTCTTTTATATTAAGTAAATCTTTACACCGATAATGCACAGGCTTTCGTGTAATTCGAAATACTTAACTTCGCCATTTCGTTGCTGTTAATATTTTTTTTGAATAAAACGTGTATGAACGAAAACTGTAGGGCTGTATACTAAATTACTTTATTAGTTTTACTGCTGTTCCAATACTTGATGGAAGTTTTTCGCTCAAACTTGTTTTTTTGCTGTCACAAAGATTAGTGTCGCTCATTATTCTTTTATGACGATCTCGTGATAAAAATATTCTTTATAACTATTCACGCTATTACCAAATATTAACTGTAGCAAATCGAGCAATTTGCATAAAATGTGCAAAAATGGCTCTGGTGTTATAAAATCCAAATCATTTTTATAATATAAGCCATATTCAGTGTCAAGAAAAATTAAATTCTATAATAACAAAATACTTTTAATTTGCTTTTAAGATATGTTAAACGAATTAATTGTTGAGATAGTAGCATTTCTTTCATTAAAAATTGTCAAGAAATGAAAATTATTGAAATGAAAGGAAAATTACTTCCTATTAATGTAATGATTGGTAAAATTTCCCGAAATAAATACTTCTAAAATTCCTTTAATTAAATATTGTATAAAATAACATCCTTCAAACAAATAACAATCGCTAGGTTCCTTCTTTGATTTGAGTATTGAACTTGTACTATTTGGTGCAAAGCAATCCTGATTATTTTTTAAAAATCTTATTTTAAATCTCAATCGCATCATGATTTCCGTTCACACTTGGTTTTCAGTTTATTAATCGTCAAATAAAGCTGTAAAATCACTACATTTGTAATTTGAAGATTCAAAGATTTTAGATATCTTTTTTTAAATTACCCAACTTTAATTTTAGTTAAAATTATTTGGTAAATTTGATATTCAAAATATCGGGCGAATGAAATCTTGAATTGTGCAAAAAATAAAAAGCTTTTTAGCGCACAGGAAAGCAATTACTATGAATGAAAATATTTGCAACTTCTAAATTGTTTAAGAAAATGAAGAAATGAATGTGCATGCATAAAGGTAAGTATATTAAGTTTTTAGAAGATTTAAATTTGCTGAATCATTATATTTTGTTCAAAGTTATGATATAAATTCTCTACCATTTGGCAACTGAGATGACCTCGAAATCCAACTTCTTGTATGTCATTGCATTTATTCTGTATCATACATATAAAATTTTACGGAATATCTTCAAATATATGAATTGTTTATTTTTGCTATCAATAACTAATTTAATGAAGATATTAAATTTATATTTTAGAAAACTATTACATTTGAGTGCCTTTTTAAATTTTGACTTTTTTGAAATATTAATAGATTTTTAATTATTCTAGTTTTTATTGGAGAAAATATATTATAAAAATAAGCTCGATATTGTAGAATTATTGTGATTGTCAGATTCAGTTTGAATCAATAGAAAAGAAGGTTAAGATTAGAACTCTTACTTTTTTCAAATACCTTGAAATAAAAGAAATGTTTATGAATTAGAAAGAAGATTGAATTTATTTTAAAGAATTCAGAAAAAAACGAGAATAGAAATGTTTAAAATCAAATATTGCTTAGAAATATTTTTGATTTATTAAATTGCACTCAGCTCAATATATTGCGATAATTGTACAGTTTCTCTATGTAACCATTTTAAAACTATTTAATCCAGTTAATAGGTATCGAATTATTTGATCGAGTGAATCTAATAAGAGGTACAAAAAATTATACAATGCGTGCCTATTGATCCTTCTTCATGAAGATGAATGAAAATTTAACAATTTAAACTTGAAAAAAAAATTAATGCACCTGATCCTTCGAAATCAATTTCTAAACTTCAAAAAGTAAAATATCAAAATAATTTCATAAAAACTGCCACTCATTTTGCAAAAAGACCGAGCTAAATGATAAAAAATAGTTTGTAATAAAAAATAAACATTTTTTTATAAATTTGAGGAGGGGGTTAGTAAGATCAAGAAAAAATGCAGATCTAAACTTCTCAACTTCAGTAACAGAGATGCATTTTTTATTTATAAATATGAAATAATTTATTCGGTGAACCAAAATATGCATTTAGATGATTGGCTTACTGCATGGAAGGTTTTTGAGAGATCAATTTTACGAGACATCTTGCGTATAAAGTTGAAAAATGGGCCCCTGGATAGCAATGTTTTGAGGTCCCGGATAAATGAATGAGAACTAATTAAAACTTTTATACATATCTCTCAATCGGAGAAGTCTTGATGAAAATAATTTGTTTCATAGTACAAAAAATTATTGATGAACTCTATTCTCGTTTTTCGCTTGGTGGTGGCATTGTTCTGATTCACAGCTGTCTCTTTGGATTGAAAATAAAGCAGTTTTTCTGGAGTCGAATTTCAAAATTGTTATGCAGTGTGTCGTTTTCTTATATTTAAAAAGTGTGTTTTCTAAAAGTAATGACAAAAATGTGATCTTTTGTTTAGTGTCATAGAAATGACTACAGATTTTGAGTGTGGTTCCTCTTTTCAAAGGGATCCAATTCCCAAAATCAGGATAAATTGTGGGTACTAGACAGTCATACATTTTTTATACAACATAATTCAAAACCTTTTGCTATTTTAATAAAGCAATTTAACATAATTTGGTAAATGGAAACACCTTGGACTGGTGAATTAATAACTTACGCCGTCTAACACTAGTTCCACCAAGAATAGTACATATTATAAATTTGAATGAGCCTGTCTGCCTGAAAGAAGACAACCCTCTCCCCTCCCCCTTTCCCAAAACAACGATATTATAATCTCTTTAACATGAAGATTCCTTTAGAAATAAAAGAAATATTATCGAAAGCTCATTATATCCAACGATGATACTGGAAAGAATTTTAATATTCTTTCAGTAGTTTGTAACGCGAGATTTCATTGGTGCTCCTATTGTCATGGTTGCGGAATGGAATATTTTTAGAAATATTGTTTTCTGCGAAATTGTTGGAGTTGAGCAGATAACTTCAGGAATTATTTCTCGTCTTTGCCAGCAGCAACATCCGTTGTCAGTACAACTAAATTTTTTACATAATCGTGAAGAATTTCCCAATTTAATTGGAAATCTATGGTAGCCTTCTTTCGTTTAAAGTTTGGTTACAGGAAAATAAATGTTCAAAACTACCCTATAATTATTTTGGCTTTTCCTGAGAGATTTTTTTAGTAATTTCGAATGCTGGAAAAGTTTTTGAATGTTTCAGTGGTTTTGTGACACATATTTTCGAAGATGCATTGAATTTCTCCCTATATTTTACAGAATCATTTGATAATTCAAAGTCATTTTTTTTTAGATCTCTTGCAATGATTGATTAATGAGTGATTTTATCTGTTTTTGTTTGATGAGCCTCAGATCTTGTCTCGATCCTTTTTATTTGTATACAATACAATACAAATAATTTTCAGAGGCAAATTTCTTTTCGTCTGGAGTTTCGAAGTAATATGTTGTATTTCGTTCGAGATTCGATTTGTAAGGGGCCAAAGTAGTTGGAAATGAGCTTTATTGTAGCAGAATTGCAATTCCCAGTGCGCTGTATTGTATTGTGGAAAAAATACTCTTTTGAATACATAATGGACTTGTGGAAATCCATTTGCTCTATTGGCTGTAAAAGAAATTGGCAAACGAGCAACAATCATTCTTCGAATACGTGACAACGTAACTTTTAATAATGAATCACCAAATATATGCCACAATTTTAAAAGCCACATATTAATGTCATATGATAAAATTTCAAATAATCTGACCTATGTATGAATACAAGGATGCAACTAAAACAACAGCAACAAAAAACAGCCTACGAGCATTTTTTATTCAATTTAAAGACGAAAAATGGCTTTGAAAATTCTGGACGTATGAATTATTTTCTCTTCAATTGCTACAGAGAAAATCCTTGCCTCTAAAAGGCTTCCTGTAACTTATACGGGGATTGATACGGATCCTGATGCACGTGGCCAAATTAAAAGTGTGTTTGGGCCAACGGCAAAGTGCTTCACCGTCAGAATTACATACGAGCACATTTCGTACATCTTAAACTTTAGGTTTTTAACATTTTAATGCATTTGCGTTAATGACAGTGGAAACTGTCTCTTCCGAAACTGGTGTGCAATTGCTTTGAATTGGTGATTTCTCGCAGCAGATTTAGAAAAGGAATACCATACATGTTGTACTTTCAATAACCGGCAAATGTAGCTTCGTGTTTTTGAGAGTATTGCTAAAAATAAAATAAAAATAGTTGAAAATGAAAAAGTTGCAGATTCAATATTTCCTTTTATTTTATCTCCTTGTTGCTTATGGTACTTGCGCTTGATGAGGCCGCTGACGAAGTCAGCAATTTTCAGACAAATTTTAGCGCTTCCTGTTTCGGTAGCGCCATCTAGAGTCGAAAGTACATCTTACTTACTCAGCCCTTTCCACAGGCTGGACAACATTCATACATTTCCTTCACTTATTCATAGATCACAATTTAAACCTAAATCAGAGGGCTTTTACGCCCTAACACCAAACCAAACCTAAATCAGAGAACGATCACCTCTGATCCACTATCCCCTGTGCTATGGTCTCCACTTGGAGAAATTTATGACTACGACAGATTTATGCATGAACCAGCCACCATGAACATGGAGAGTCCTAGGCCGGAGGGGTACAAACTCACTGCCCAAAGCAGATGAATGCAACCCCCTACCAAACAGGCTATCGCAGTCCTGTCCATGTAATTTCTTTCTGAGAACTAAATGATCAAAAATTCAGTAATCATAGAACAAAAAATATGAAATGAAAATCATTGGAAAATTTGAAATGATAGTCCTCCCTGATTCTGACAAAAAAATATTTGATTTATTTAACAACATTTTGAAAAAAAATTCCTCACTTTTTAATCAGTTGTGCATCAATATGGTGATGTGGAAAAGAAATTGAATGTCTTTTGCCAAATAGTTTGTTGCAGGTGTTTACTGGTTGGTAGTAGTTTGTCTCCTGGAGATATTTTTAATGCTGTCTGCACTTGAATCAAACTGTAACTGAATTGCCCATTCCTGAATTAGCATCTGTTTCAGTTGTTATGAGTTCCCCAGAGGATGTAATCGAAATGCAAGGCCTCTTCCCAAAGCATCCCACACATGTTCTATGAGATTAAAATCGGGGGGAGAACGCTGTTCAATCGATTCGAATGATATCTTCACTTTGAGATAGCTACTGAGCATCAGCAGTCCGGTGTGGACTTGTATTGTCATTCATAAAAACTAAGTCTGATCCAAAACAGTCGCACATAGGGAAGGATGGCATTCTTATAATCGAGTTCTTATAATCCGGTTACCAAACCTCTGTCGGAAACATGGTGCTGAATCTTCCAGTATAGAATAATGCCACTTTAGACAACTCCAGGACTAACAAAAGGATTTCTTTCCATGATGATACTGGGAAGAAACGTGCCACGATCGCCCTCTTTGGATGGCGTTGAGAATCGCATGTGACCCTAAAACGATTCTCATCCGTAGAAAGGACATGGCTCCATTGATGAGATGTCCAATTCTTTTGCTCTTCATACCACCCTAAACGGTGTGGCGGAATGCCAACTTTCAAAGGGATGCAGCTTTCAGGACGGTGGGTGAATGGGTCATCTTTGTGAAGGTCGCGACACTTGTTGCCTGTCGCTGTACATAGTTGCTTAGTGGCAGATTGTCTCCTGGACATATTTTTATTGCTCTCTGGAACTAAACAGCAAGCGGCGGGATATTTTATGCTCTGGATGTCGTTCCATTATCTACTGCAGTTTTGATTGGTTACATGGTCTTGTCTTGGGTATTTGTGCCATTATATTTGATTACATTGACTGCTTGATGCTGATTTTACATGGAAATCGAAAGTTAATTAGGAAGATTGGGCAGCAAAACTTTTGTCTCTTTGCCATACACAACTGGATCACTGCTCTGAGACTGAATCTCAAAGTTAACACGAAAAATGGTCTTTCCTTGAGGAAAAGAATAAACACGAGGCTATGTTATAATATTGGGAATAGTCCATTTTTGAGGATATCGTATGCATCGTACTTATATATATAATATAAGGAAGGAAAACAATTTTTGTGATTTCCTTTCTAAAAATTTCGGCCTATCTAACCACGTATTTGACACTATGGTTTCTTTTCCTAGCACAGATAGAGCCGATCTATTTCCCAACACATTTGGTCTTTTCACATTTTCTGGTCAGATGATGTGCGTTTTTGCGTGTTTGAGATGGATGAAAGTCCTTATCGATGGTTCTGTTAAATTTATCTTCTCAGAAAATGGTTTAAATTTGTTTCGTTGGATTCCTATTGATGGTGGAAGCCTTGCAAGATTTTTTTGATGGAAAGTCTATTTCGTGGATCTTTTTAAACAGTTGTTTCTTTTTCCTGATGAAGGATGTTATTGAGAATTAAAAAAGGTTTCCTTTACTGCATGGGGAGTGCGAAAATGAACAGTCCTCTCCAACATTATTTAAAGAAAAGTTGAATTTCACTTAGTTAATGTTATTGAATCGAAAATGTATGGCACCTTTTCAATGTTATCATTTAAGCTCTCCATTTTGTCAGACTATTGCATCGAATTGAAGTGAGTTGTTAAATATTTTACATCTCATATTCCAAAGATATTGCTAAAAAAATTCCATTATACGAGAAGCGAAAGTATCGGGGAAAAAATTCGGTGAACTATAATGTCAGAAAATATTCAATTACCTCTTCAAATGTACAAGAAATACGGATAATTTTTTCAACAAATTGATTTTGAAGAAATGGCTGAAATTTTCCTTGTTTCAAAATGTGTCAACAACAGGAATACTCTTTATATAAGAATTAACACTAGACAATTTTATTCAATATGAGAGACAAAATGCATCATTTTTTTGTTTCTGAAAGAAAAGCTGGAATAAACTTCACAGTTGTTTCAGAAATGACACTCATAATTCTCTTTTTCAAAAGTTATTGCCTTTTTTTTACGAGAGAGGAAAGCTCCAATTCATTTGTATGATCTTTGTTTCTGTATCCGTATTCGTATTAGAAAGCAAGCTATATTTAAATCTAGTGGAAATGGTAATGTGACAACACAGACTCTTGCTTACTGTTCATGATTTGATATTTTTTTAATCATAGGCAGGAATTTTTATTTTATATTCATTTATGTTGGATCAATTTCTAAAGTGAACATTTTGGTGAACTGAATGAGTAGTCAATGCGAAAGGAAGTTCCCAAAATTTTTCTTTGAATTCACTATCCAGAACTTTTATTTCCAACATATAGGAGTGAAGTGTCCTGTGAAAAGTAAAAACTTAGTTTCTTTTAAGAAAATAAATTTCGAAGAACATTTGAATAATGCGTACTTAAAAAAAAAGAAAAAGAATACACTGTTTACATTTCATTGCTGTGACTATGTGATAAATTTGTTCTGAAACAAAGAAAATTCAGAAAAAAAAAAAAACACTACTGTAGTAGGCGTTACAAAAAAAAATCTGTTTATCTTTATAAATGTGTCTTTTTTTTTTGTCTCCTTTTCTCTGTCGCCGTGATCAAAGTAATTTAAATGCAGGAGAATAAATTTTTTCAACTTTAAAGAAAATAATCATGGCTTTGATAATTGGATACACAAAACAAAAGGCTGCTGAAACTTTTTTTAAAAATAAATTCTTGATTGCCTTATGACGCTTCAGGTCAATTGGAATTATCATTCCCTTTCATGAGCACTATCTAGTCTCGATTTGTGAAAAGAAATAATATAAGGATAAATAAAGGGTATTACAAAAAAAAAATAACCCCTCATAACTTTACATTTATTGTTGGCAGCCACCTGTTTCGTCTATTTTTTTGAAGGCGGCAATGAATGATGCTTCGTTATGACAAGCTCCACATTTTATTAGTTTTTATAATAATCTTGTTCCGAAATTGATGCAATAAAATTCAACGAAAAAAATCCGCGATTAGTTATTTGCTTACAAAGCCTTGAGCCAATGTTTTTAACCATCAGTGGGGCAAAAGCAACGGACTTTGGATAAAACCATATCGCAATAATTCGAAGCAGTTCTTAGCGTTTTAAGTGGACATTACCAAAAATAAAAATCTAGCTTCCTTGTGAATATGTCTCGTATTTGATTTTTTTTCCCTCTATGAGACAGGAGGGAATTACGGATTCTCGATCAAAGGCAATGCATTTTGATCTGTACCGATTATTTTTGAGTGAAAATACTGTAACTGGTATTCAGAAAGAAAAATGATTGACTGAATTCGATTTTAAACATCCCTCCATCCCTTTGTTTGTCAAGAGGTTCATGATAATGATTCATTGTCATGGTCACAAACCTTATTCCATTGTTGAAGGAAAAATCTTTTGAAAATGTCAGAAAATGCATAATTCATGAACCTCTGTTTGTATCTTCTGTTCGACTTCATCGGCTCATTCTTAAATGTAAACCTGGCGAGAAGGGACCCGTTTGGTACTAATTTATATATTAAGTAAACATTGAAAGAACACATTAGTGTAATAAACAAAAAACAACAAGAAAAAAAAACGAAGGAAGCTAATCAAACGATAATCACATTTTTCTGCGCATCTCGGTTCCAACATCCTTATTCCATAAATAACAATTTAATGAGAACAATTGACGTTGTTAAAAAAAAACTCGGTAAATAAAAGAATTACTGACTGCAATGGGTAATACAGAATAGCAAAAAAGTTGCTTTTTCGTAAATTCTTGATTATTTTTTCATCAGTCAAGGTTCTTGAAACCGTAATTACCCTTCAGGAAATTAATTTATGCGTATTACAAAATGAAGCCCATAGCCCTGATTCTACAGTTCATTGTCTTATCTTCTGGCCATGAGAACAGATGACTGTTTTTGAATAGAGCTACATTTGCGTAGTCCTTTAAGCAAGCTCTTTTATCAAATTGATGGTGTTGACAAATTAACATTGGCAACAGAAATAGCTTCCCTTTAAGTTTATTTCTCAAATCTTTTTTTTTCTGCCAGGCTGGCAATATAAATGGTTCTCTGCCAAGATCCCAATCGGTATTAAATTAACCAAAAGTATATCTTTTGGGTAGGTTGAATAAAATACTTTTAAAAAAACCCGCGAATTCCCAAATAATAGTTTGCCTCTTTTATTACTTTGAGAATTACATGGAGTCTGCTTTATTGAAATTTGTTCCGTATCAGAAAAAGGATAGAGCTCTAGTGGTTGTTAGAAAAAAAAAATCTTTGTTTTGGTCTCATTTTTATTCAAATGTTTTCTTTGCGAGTCTCATGTTCATTAATATTGCGAATAAAACTGTTTACTAAAAAGGCTTTAACTTCGAAAAAATGTTTTTCGGAGGAAACCTTTAGTACAATGGATTCCAAGTACGAAGACAAGTGATCTGCGTATATTCATAAATTCTATATTACCTTGTTTCCCTGGATTCCACTTGATTCTTCGATTCCTTTTCAGGAACAACAAAATAATAAATAACAATATCCAAAAGGATTTTTGACCTGAAATGATGTTCTGTGTATACATCTTATCCCCCATAAAAAAAAGCAACCGTAGGCTTGAATTTGAAGATAATAGTTCCTTGCCATACTTCTTCACTGTCAGAACTGCAACGAAAGTCACCTCGCTGTAATAATAGTTTCCAAAGAAAAATCTACTAATTTCAGAAAAAAATCTTTAAACCTCATTTGTGTAAGATATATTAATGGAAAACATTAGTTTCGATTAAAATCCAATACCTAAAGTTTTTTGCTTTCTTTTTCCTAGTCGAGATCAAAAATATGAAGGGAATTGTCATTGAAATACTCTGAAAGAGAACACTGGATGTTATATGTAATTTTTAAGTACTGGAAACATAATTATTCTTAATTTTATCATTCATAGGTTATTCTTTGAATGGAAACGCATTTTTTGCTGAATGGCAATAGTGTTGAAATGATGTGTCACTTTTTTTAATGTGTAATGAAATGTCAAAATAAGATTGAGATTTGAATATCATATTGTGATTTATTCAAACGCTCAAAGCAAAAATTTGATTTAGGATGATGGCATCATCAAGCATTTATTAAGCTTTTACGTTAAAATAATAAACGTCTCTCAACTTTCGTTAAAACGTGTGCATAATTCGCGGGCAGTAAGTGATTATTTTTAGTTTCTTTTTGTTCTCGTTTTTACTATCGTTGTCACTTGTAAAATAACATTAATACCAAAAATGAAAATCTAGCTTAATTGTGAATCAGTCTCTGCGTCGGTTTTCTTTCCCTCTATGAGACAGGAGGGAATTACGGATTATCAAATGTAGCACATTTTGATCTGTTTCGATTATTTTTGTTTGATACTATTGCAATTGGTATTCAAAAGGATAAATGATTGACTGAATTCGATTTTAAATATCCTTCCATACCTCGGTTTTGCATCAAGAGAACCATGATAATGATTTACTGTCAAGATTACAAATGTTACTCTATTGACGAAATCTTTTGGAAGTATCCTCTGTTCGGACTTCATCGGCGCTTTCTTAAATACAAACATGGAGCTAAGGCTTCCGTGTGATATTAATTTCTATATTAAGTACTTATTGCAAAGAGTAAATTAGTGTAATAAACAAAAACAACAACTACAAAACGGAATGTACCAAATCAAATAATAATCACATCTTTCTGCGCATCAACATTCTTATTCACAAAATAACAATTTATTGAAAATAATTGACGTTGCTCAAAAAAAAAAAAAAACTCTCGTTAAATAAAGAAATTTCTGCAGTGAGCATTACATAAGCGCAGAACAGTTGTCTCTCCCATAGGCTCTTGATTATTTTTTCGACAATCAAGGCTCTTGAAACCTTGATTTCTGTTTCTCAGGAAATTAACTCGTCTGAATATGTGAAATAAGTTTGTGCGTATTACAAAATAAAACCTAAATCCTGATTCTACAGTTCATTGCCTCATCTTCTCGCCATGAAAGCAGATCACTATTTTTGAATAGCGCTACATTTGCTTAGTATCTTAAGCAAGTTCTTTTAGCAAATTGGTGGTGTTGCCAAATTAACATTGGCAGCAGAAATAGCTTCACTTTGAGCTTATTTCTGAAATCTCTTTTTTCCTTGTTTTATGGAGCCAGGTTGGCAATATAAATGATTCATTGCCAAGGATCTAATCGTTATCAAATTTACCAAAAAGATATCTTTTGGGGTGGTTGAATAACAAATTTCACAAAACAAACAAACAAAAAAAAAACGCGAATTTAAAAATTATAGTTTATTGCCACTTTTATTACTTAAAAACTGCATGGATTCTACTTTATTGAAATAATTCTTTTTGTTCCACATCTAAAAAAAGGATAGAAAGCGTAGAGGTCTAGCGGTTTTTAGAAAGAAAAAAAAACTCTTTATTTTGGTCCCATTTTTATTCAAATGCTTTCTTTGCAAGTCTCAAGTTGTGGATCAAACAATTTACTAAAAGAGCTTTAACTTTGGTTATTTTCTGCGAAAAAATATTTTTTTCGGAGGAAACCTTTCGTACAGTGGATTCAAAGTACGAAGACAAGCGATCTGCGTATATTAACAGATTATAGATGATCTTGTTTCACAGGATTCCACTTAATTCCTTTTTGAGGAATAACAAAATAATAATAATATTCGAAAGGATTTCTGATAGGAAATAAGGCTGTGAGTATACATCTTATCCCCAATAATAAGGTAACTGTAATCTTGAATTTGAAGGTAATAGTTACTGGCCATACTTCTTCACTGTCAGAACTGCAACGAATGTCACCTCGCTGTAATAATAGTTTCCAAAGAAAAATCTGCTAATTTCAGAAAAAAAATTTATACCTCATTTGTGTAAGATATATGAATGGAAAACATTAGTTTCGATTAAAATCCAAAACCTAAAGTTTCTTGCTTTCTTTTTACTAGTCATGATCAAAAATATGGAGAGAATTGTCATTGAAATATTTTGAAAGAGAACACTGGATGTTATATATAGTTTTTAAGTATTGAAAATATAATTATATTAAATTTTATCATTCATAGTTTATTCTTTGAATGGAAACATTGTATTTTTTGCTGAATGGCAATAGTGTTGAAATACGGAAATGTTGTGTCACTTTTAATGCGTAATGAAGTTTCAGAATAAGACGGAAATCTTAATATCATATTGTGATTTATTCAAATGCTCAAAGTAACGATTTAATTTAGGATGAATGGTGTCATCAAGCATTCATTAAGCTTTTAAGTTACAAGAATAAACGTTGCTCAACTGTCTGTATAGCATTGACACTTTCGTTATTACGTGTGCATAATTCACGGGCAGTAAGTGATTTCTACAGTTTATTTTTTTGTTCCCGTATATTTCGTTTTTACTGTCATTGTCACTTAGAAAATAATATTCTGTCTGTAACAGGAAACTGTCTAGATTGTCGAAAGAGAAAGACAATGGGGGGCTTTAATAGGGTGGCATCGGCAGATTCGATCAGAAGTCTTCTGCCAATTGCCGTATGTTACTCATTGTTTGATTTCACATGCGCTCCTGTGGAACATGAATTCTAGTTCAAGTGCAGTAATTTGCCCCTATTCCTAAAAAGAATTCTTCAAAAAAAAAAAAAAAAAACCGTGAATTTAACTTTTTATAATTAGCCGTCCCGTCTTTTCACAGTGAGGATATAAGGCAATAACACTTTCTTGTCGTCTACATTGTATTTGCTCAATCTCGAAATCAAAATCTTGTAGCAATTTCATAGTGAACTTTATGAAATAAACTATTTTCATTTTGACATTTTATTCAAAACTACTCGATTCATTGTTTTATGGAATCTGATGGCGTAATGTTTCTTTCGGGAATTCTTTCATTCAGGCAATTTATAAAGTGAAATCTCGGAGCATGTTTATGCATAGATCATTAGCAAAAAAATCCTTGGTTTTTTTAAAATATATTTTTAAAGATTTCGAATTTTCTTCTCTCTGCTTGAAAGACGAAGGGAATAAGTTTGATGGCTCAGATGTATTTTCCACATTTTCGTACTGAATATTTTAAGCAGTCTGTAATGGGGATGAAAAAGAAAAAGTTCTTTTTCAATTCACGTTTAAAACCATCTGAAATTCTTTTTTCCCCTGTCCACAGGAATAACGATTTTCGTTTTGGAGAACAAATTTAAATCGATTTTCGGAGAGTTTTTTTTATGAAGACTTAATTAAAAAATTATGAATAAACAATTTGTTTCATTGTCTGGATGGTCTGAAAATCACCTTTAGTTAAGAACTGCTATATTTACTTCGTATGTGATCTTGAATTTGGCTGGATTTTTGAAAATCTTGCAGAAAGTAAATGCAGCAATATGTATCCAACTTTTACAGGTCTTGAGGGGGGGGGGAGGTTGTAGATAGTTTCTTTCCAGCCAATCCCCCCCCAAAAAAAAACACTACTTTGATTTACGCTTCAATTTGCGGTGTATGTTTTCTTGCCAAAACAATTTCAAATGAGAACAGGAGCGAATGATATCCAATTGTGCTGGTTATATCGCTCTGACTTCTCTGCATTTGCTCAATGTCTGCCGCTACGTGATTTGAGAGCGAATTTATGTAGTAAGCATTTGCAAAAAAGGAAAAAAAAAAACCTCCTTTGAATTGTAACAAATTTGTGTTCTGAGCATCAACAAAAAAAAATGTTTTCATTTAATCATGCTTGTAGACTCTGTACTCCCAATGAAGAACATATACTTGTTCTCAAACTGAAAGGAATCCTTAGACAAAAGAAAAAGCATTTAATGTTGCAATAAACAACAATCATATTTTGTCTTGAATATAAAGCATAATAGTTTTGTTCCGTCATCTCATCACAAGCATCGAGTAGAGAGATATCTCCCTCAGCTGAGTCTATCGCTTTGATCGCACATGATGGTTATCGTTATGATTTATTGAATACCTGAAGTGGAATGTTGGCATAAAGCTGTGTATTGGATAAGAACAAGCTTTAGTTCTTTTGAAATTACGGATCAAAGCTCCTTGATCATTTTTTTCTCTGTTAAGTTGATAGGAATTATGAATCAATTTCTTCAAAATATGATTAAGTATTTGCAAAATGTAAAATGCTTCTTGCTTTATTTTATCTTTATTTTTAACTATATAATTACAGAAATAAAGGTTATTGAAATTGGCTGAATATCAGTTGAAATGCTATTTTATTAGATCTTACTTTAAGAAATAGAATATTTAAAATAAATAGATAAAAAAATTGCTAAATAAATAAGTAGCTACATTTAAAATATTGTGTATATTAATATAAAATCTTCAATCATTTTGTGTTTACAATTTGATAAATTTGCCTTTAACCCTTCACTTTAAAGCTTTAATTTCATGCTTAACTTTGTAAAAAATGCTCATTCTTATGCTCCACGAGGAGCAAAATGATACAGAATAAATGCATATTTTAAAAATTATAAAATATATCTTGAATTTCAATATTTATGAAACTAGCCTTAAGTTAGTTATGAACATAAACTACGTTATTATGTTGAAACTTTACAACAATATTTAATTAGAAATCGAAAGTCGAGTATTTATTTATCTATAAAAATGATTAACAAATCAGAAAAACATGTATTAGAAAATGCAAGAAAATAAGTAATGAAAAAAATTGATATAATCTATGAAAATTTAAAAATGGAAGATACTAATATATAAATAAATTTTCGTTTATTAAATATAATATTTATTTGTTCAAAATTAATTAATGTAGAGGGCTGAACTGCAATGTCGTAAAATATCAAAACTGAAATAGACTTTTATTTTAAATAGAAGAATTTTTGAAATTTCTTTTAGTATGAAACAACCTGAATTGCAGATTTTAAATAAAATTCTATCAGATAAAATATGCAATTTTACTATTTTCTGATTATTCTGAATATCTTTCGAAACTCTTCACTGTCAAGAAAATAGGTGAAAAATATGAAAATAAATGTTTTAGAGTTTTCTTTACTATTTATCTTTTAAAAATGTTATTTTTTTTTTCCATTTTTTGGGATTGCTATGCACTTAATTCAAAGCCTGGCCATTATCTGTTTTCTCAAAGGTCATTTGCTTACAATATTGGAAAACATTCCCCGATATTCGATTAAAAATTTTGTTAATAAATTTCGATTTAATATAAATTTCTTTAAACTATGAGTTTCATGGAATTTGTATATAAAATGCGACTTGAGTAAAGATTCGCTTATTTTCAAATATTATTCAGATTTTAAAAATTTAGAAAATCTTGTTATTTGAATAATTTTTAATATGAACTTATTTATTTTAAATAAAATCCCCCTAAGAGATATTTAAGTTTCCTTAATGTCTTCATCTAGATTTGCCTATACAAATTAAATGCTCGGTAAGTATTTTAAACAATCCTGCGTTTAATGTTTTACTTTATATTTCGAATTCTTGCAAATGTTAAGGGAAAGTGACATGGTATTTAGACAGGAATGAAATATTTTCGATCATAAATGAGTGATACAGTTTTAAATCACGATGCCATGTAACTAAATTGTTATTATCTAAAAAAGAAATTGTGATCGCGCCACAAGGATAAGAATTTTATCCAGGAAGGAACCTAACATAGGGTAGGAATTTTTCCAATCGTTTGAATCTTTACATTATTCACTGAAGTAATTTATTCGAATATTTCGACGAAATCTTAACCGCAGCATAATATAAGGTTATCTATTCCAATTATTATTAATATTTCGTAAAAGGTTTTCCCTGTTAAAAAATGTAACTTGTAACCACCGTACGATAAATCATTAAATATTATTTATATCAACAATAGACTTTAGCGATGTTTCCCTGACACAAACTCTTGTTCTTCAAAGAAACTACTTCGAATCGTTTTTATACCGAAAATAATGTGTAAAAAATATCAAAGTATTAACTTTAGAAAAATTATCCTATGATGTAGTTTGATGGTATCAAGTTTTGTATCTTTATGAGTTTTCAACGTTTGAATATCGAAAGTAAGCATGCATCAAAATTTGTAAATTTCTTTTGAATGATTTGTAGTAATATTTGTAGCTGTTACTTAAAGTTAACGATATACCTCGTGCATTTTAGGCTCTTTTATAAAAATTACTGTACCCATGTATCCACTAACGGGAAATGAATATATATATTCTTAATTTAACTGACTTGTGTCGAAAAAACTTTTTGTCTGAAAAAAATTAATAAATCTTTGTGCCAAAAAAAAATCTCAAATAATAAGTGGGTGATGGCTGTATTTTCGGGAGAAACGCATGATTATAAATTTTTCCTTTGATAAACACCGATAAAATCAATAGATGCCAGTCATGACTCTTTATTAAACTTAAAACATTATCTGGCTACAGATTCAAAGTTTTATTTGCAACGTTGCTTAGAAAATTTACGAAATAATTGACGTATGTAAATTTCATAATGACTACATTACACTCTTATGCCTTCTAAAAATGTTTTTTGAACAGATGGTGAGATAAAGTGTTCCACTGGAGCTTGCATTGAATTTTCTTTAAGCAAAAAGTGATGGACATAGAAGATATAAAATGTTCATTCATTGAAATTTTTCTTATTCCGAATTTTTCAAAAGCATTTTTAGGTAGCCCGAAAAAAGATCTATTCTTTTGTATCAGTTTTTTGCTTAACTTCACAAAATTCTCTTAATAAACTTTTTTTACTCCGCAAAGGCAATGCTGCTGTTCAAATCCGTTTTTTTTTTATACATGAGGGAAAACTACAGTAATACAAGAAAGATACTGTCTTACGCTGTTACTAAACGTTCTGACTGAAATCTTTGCGTCTAAAAATAGTTAGACAGTTAGAATTAGGGATAGAATAAAATGTTGCCATTAATCATATGAAAAATTTACTTTACTAATATAAAATCCAAATATGCGGTTTTCGCTAGTAATTTTATACTTAGTTTTGTGTTTCGAAATATTTTAAATAAGCTGACACGTTCAACAAATATGAGAAAATGATGTTTAAAGATTATTATTTCAACTGTCAAGAAGTTATCTTAATGATGCATCATCTTTCATAGTCTTATAGTATAAATTGTTCTGAAAAATCACAAAAAAGTTAAAATAAGAAAAGCAAAAAACAGCGAATAAGAAATTCATAAAATAATAAATAAATCTTCAAAAATTTTAGAAATTTGGCGAATTTATTTCAACGACTTAACGTGTCTTCGAAATGTAACATTTCATATAAACTGGTAATTAGCGGATCTAATTCTTTTGTTAACAATATAAAGAATTTATTCTAATAATATGAAGTAAAAACATGCTAAGGATGGTCAGTTTGAATTGCTCTATGAAAAGACTGAAAAGTTAACTGAATTTGAAATCGATCATCATTTATAATCTTCAATAATCTTTAAATATGCCCAGGAAAGTTTAAATAAGCGATGCAAACAATTGTGAATGAAAAATACTTATTAAGAGTAAAATGTGTCGAATCTACGAAAGTTTAAAAAATACTTGTCTTAAGAACGTAACACACCATATAATCTGTGCATTTTTCTACATTATTCTTTGACTTAAAGTGTATCGTACTTCTGGTCGAATTATTGGATCAGAAAATATTTCAAGGATTTCTCTAGAAAAAAGATGAACATTCTAAATATCGTATTCTTGAAGGAACTTTTTGATTTCGTAAAAATAGATGAAGCCTTTCCGTTATAACTTAAAAATATTTCTTTGCAATTCAAACTGATTTAGGGGTCAAATAATGCATCTAAATGAAGAGTATTCTACATTTAAATTCAGATAGTGTTGAGTATCTTAATGATGATTTGAAAATGTTTATATGGAAATTTTAAAATCTGGTAGAATTTTAAAATTTTAAATTCTGTTTGGCAATTAAGGGAGAGTAAATAGATATGCGAGTTTCGGACACGTGATAAAACTTGAGGCAAACGGTATTATTAAACGGGGAGAAAGGATAATCTGCGCAGTTGCATTGAATTTGCGATTCTTGGAAGCATTGAATCAAACACGGTTGTTACTAGTTGAGACCTATGTCGGACTTAAATTGGGAATGATTATGGTAAATATAATGAAATATTTTATTATCAGTTATGCCTTTAATTTCGAATTTAAAAAAAAATTCTAGATACTACTGAGTTTTTAAATTTAAAAATATTTTATATTTTGAAATCTTTGCCGATTTTAACTACTTGAGCCCTTTGTCCGAACGGATGATTTGGATATTTACAAAGCTTTGAAGACCAAATGGAAATGGTTTACTATATAAAAGGGACTGTAGTTCATGGAATTGCAGTAAACTGATTTAAAGAAATATTTCGAAGGAAATAAAATCGAAAAGCGGATAGAATTTTAGTTTAAGTGTGAAACATATGGCGGATCCAATCGAGACCCGGAATAGTTTTAAATTTAGAAATACGATAGGGTTGAACTGAGAATATAACAATAAATATAATAAAGTGTTTTAATATCGTACAGTTGAGAAATTATTTTATAATTTAAAATTCTAGATTTGGTTTTTTGAATCTTGATGCCGTTTTTTTATTTGCAGTTCGAAGTGAATTTTTTAAAATTCTAAGATGGAATATTTTATTTATACTGGAGATGGAGTAATTCAGTTAAAATATCATATGAAGCGTTTATTTTAAATCTCGTAACTTTTAAACATCGTGAGTATATTTTAAAACTCAAGATGGTGTCTTATAGAGTTAAAACACGAGAAAGAACATTCTTTTGAAACTTAAGATGTATTTTTTCAAACTCAAAAAGAAGTTTTTGAAACACAAGATGGAGGAATATTTTTTTCAAACTCAAGACGGATTTTTTTTCAAACTCAAGACGGATTTTTTTTAAACTCAAGACGGATTTTTTTTCAAACTCAAGACGGAGTGATTTTATTTTTCAAACTCAAGTCGGAGTGATTTTATTTTT
>JAPMOQ010008295.1:108433-175162 GCA_026543055.1 Argiope trifasciata
TCAAACTCGGGACGGAGTTGTTTTATTTTTCAAACTCGGGACGGAGTGATTTTGTTGTTGTTGTTGTTGAAACTCAAGGAGTGTATTTGTTGAAACTCAAGGAGGAGTGTATTTGTTGAAACTCAAAATGGATAGATTTTGTTTTGTGCTTTGCAACATTCCAAAATTTCAGCTCCCTGTTTCATGTCTTGTCTTGTCTTGTCTTGTCTTGTATTGTTTGTTTATGTGATAGCTACTTCAGTAACGTTGAAATTTAAAATAACATGGATTTCTTCAGCTCTTATTTGGAGGCTGTCAAAAAATTTCACTTTCAAGTATTTGCATTCTTTCCATTTATATCAATCCTTAACAAGCAGCCTCAAAAACAGATTTATATATTTCAGTCTTCAAGAATGAGAGCTTAATGACACGATTATGATAATAAATTTAGTAAAAAAATTGAATCAAATTGATTATTTTGAGTGAAGGAACGCAATTTCATCTAATTTTTTCGTTTGCTAGAAGTTTAAATAAGATACAATATAGAAAAAGTGTTAAATAAAGTAAATATGTTTGACTCTTTGACCGACAAGAATACATTGGAAATAACGTCACTCATCCAATAGTAGTAATAAGAGGATGTATTGGAGGCTGTCATGATCATGCTTGGGTTTTGAAGATTTCTTTTCTTGATACTGTGTGAAGATGTTGGATTTATTTAATAGCTATTTATTTACAATAGCTATTCACCTTTCTGCTGGGAGTAACACCTGCTACCTTCTAATATTGCTTATTTTCCTTACGATGTGGTTAAATCACAGCTTTTCCCATGTATTTTCATTGTAGCTTTGAGCAGTAAAACATTCTGATTGTTTCATTGAATTTCTGGTATATTCAATTGGTAATGTAACTAGAGTTGAAAAAAAGCGTTCGTTTCCTTTTAAGGTCTATTTAACGAATCCTGTAAAGGATGGCTTTCATTCTGTAACTATTATGCTCTGCCTGGATTCAATCGTATCCAATACGATTATGAATAAATATAGGAGATTTTTCTCCTTTGATTCGAGTCTAAAACAATGCTAAATTGAGTCTTTTATGTATTATTTGAAGTTAAAAAAATAATTGTGCCACTATAATCGGAAATTAATATTTCAGTATCTTGGTACCAAAAAGCAATTAGAAATGCAATGTATAGTGATATGAAGAAAATATTTTGTTGTTAGGTTGCCTTGGGAAATTCAGTTTTCAGACACAAGACTGATCAGTGTTTTTGATGATCAAATAAAGGAACCTAGAACTGCGGTCATGCATTCAATTATTGAATATTGGGCAGAATTTTTTTATCTAGTTCAGAGGAAATATGTTCTCTGAAACACAGTACATAATATTTTCTCCAATTCGGTTGTTTCAGTGAAACTTCATTCATCTCTGACAAACATCATGCAATCATGAAGCGTATATTCAATTTGATTAATACAGACACACATTGATACAGCTAACATTAATAAGAAGATATGTTGGAATATGTCATTGGAGCTGTAATAAACCATCAAAATTACACACTTGGAAATCTTCGGTACAAGGTTCTGAAACTCTGGGAATTTAACAACAAAAATACGTTAGGAACAGAGGAAAAGATGCATTTCTGAAAAAAAAAAACATTTTGTTGGTTTGGAAATGCTGATTGAATTAGTAGCTGGTTTTAGTAGGATTAGAGAAAAAATATCAAGCATAATTACAAATATTTAATAGCGCGACTTCGTCTTATATTTCTTTCTAATATTGATTTGCAATGCTGATGGTTAAATAATATATATACAAAAAGAAGGGAATTTTCAGAGTTTCAAATGATGTTTTGAATCCCTTGAATGTTTTAATTGTAATCTCAGAAAGAAATTCAATAATTGAATTTGGAAAAATGAAACATTTAAAAAAAATACTTGGACTGATGTTCTGATCTCTTGTGAAAGAAATTTCTTCAATAAACCTGAAATGTTTTTAAAAATATTCTTTAACACATTTTCATTGCTTGTGTGGTCACTGAGTGGAGAGCAGTGAAGAAATTTAGTGTGCAATACCGAATAGGTTTTTTCATTGATGTACTTATTTGTCGGTATTCGATTGTCTTCTATACTTTTTAAAATACTATTTGCACTACAATCATATAGGAAGTGATGAAATATTTCTTATATAAGACAGCTCATTTCATTATAAATTACAAATTTCGTTCATTGTTTAGCCTCGGAACTTGAATGCATTTGGAACCCAAATTGAAAATTTGATGCTGTTTTTATTTGTAAAGAGCAAGCAAGCTAAATGGAGAAATTTGTGAGCATCACTGATTTTCGAAGTCGCAAAACGCGCTTCATTACAAAACTGAGGATATATATTATGTATTACGAAATTTATAGTAATCAATATCATATGCAAATTATATAATACAAAATATGTACTATATGTGTAATTTACAGCTGGGTCTCTTGGTATCAACAAAAAATGTCGGTTAAAACTTTGAGAAATTCGGTAGCAATAGAGTTCTTGTAAAATGCTCGATTGTCTGGCTTAATCATGAGATTGGTGCGATTATTTATTTCATCACAAATGATGTACTTTTTTTTTGAAAAATATTTTCAGTCTTCTGAAGGACTTTCAATAAAACTCAAATTTACATAGATAAGTTTTTAGCTTTAAATCGTAAGTAATCTGTAAGTATTTTATCCTATTTGCACTTTACAACAAGTGTGATTGATGTTATTGAGTGTCGTACCGCATATGATTTCAAAGAGAACATTTTAATAATACTGGTTTCACATTTGCATATTTTGGCTTTTGCAGATCTTCGGAAAATTTTTATTTTCTTTTTCAAAAAAAGCCATTTTCTAAAATAGAAGCCCTTTTACTGTATTTAAAACCGGACTATTTATTATAAGAAATCCTTAAAAATAAACATTGGTACACGTTTTTTTTTCTTTTGAAAATTTGGTGTATTTCTCTTGAATAATTGATGCTACCTCACATTTGACTACTGAATTAGGAGTTATCATGAAATAGTATGACTAAAGGATTTGTCAGGTCACTGTATCGTAGGAAACAAATTTGTGTTTGGTATCTTCTCATAATCCGAAGGTTAATATCAAGGGGATGAATGTTACGCTATGAGAAATGAAAATACTTGGAAAATATGTGAAAGATTATTCCGGCAAAGGAAAAAGGCATAAGAAATATGTATTAACTTCTCAAAGATACGAAAATCTTTCAATTCAAATTTCCTTTTTTTTGTTTCAGACAGTGAAAAAGCAACATGAATATACTTTTCGTATAAGAATTAATATAGTGTAAACGCACATAATACGAGCAAAGAAAATCGCGATTTGTCATTTTCTGAAAGTAAAACTGGAATACATTTCGCATTTGATTCCTTTTTTTGGCTGTCCGCATCAATATAGCTTTCAGTTGAGAAATATCTTATGCATCAGTTATTATCTTGAACTGATATACATTACATTGTGAAACAAATGTCTAAGAAATCCATTTTAAATTCAATCTTCTGGAATTTTTTTTTATTTTTCCAATTGGACCAGGAATAATTTTATGTGAAAATATGGTTATTTTCCAAAAGGAGAAGCGTTTCTGGAGAACATTTGAATAGTGGATAATAATAATAACACTGAAACCACTGCTCTTATTTCTTTGCCGCTCATTTAAGTTTGAGGGCTGCCCTTTGATAATGTCAGAAAGACTTTCTGTGCAACTGAATTATAATTTGAAAGAAAGCAGTATAAAAGGCATTGTAAAAAAAAAACGTAAAGACCTTTTTGATTTTTTTGCTTACTTTTATTAGTTTTCTTTTCATCATAATTTCTTCAACATTGTTGTTTACATTATAATTCAAAGGCATGAGCACATGTCACATTTTCTAACAAAAGTGAACTTGAAGAAATTAATTATGGCTCTTGGATGCGGATACACAAAGTAAGACTTTTGCTTCATTTACAGAAATTCTAGACTGCTTGTTACCCTCCAGGTTACTTGAAAGTTGGATTCCTTTTTCATGAGCACTTACTAGACTCAAATTTGTGAAATGAAGTCATCGCAGAGAATAAATATTTGGTATTATAAAATAAAGCACGGAGCTCCCAATCTTGTTGTTGCTTGTCCATCTAAAACATGTGAGTTGTGCTAAAAAAAACTGAGAAAATGGAGAGTTTAAAGAAATTTGGGTAACAAACACCAGTAAAAATGAAAAAAAGCACTTTTCTTTGGGTGTTTGATTTATATTTCGTTCAATTTTATACGGTTAGTGATGCACGAATAAATATACTGTAGGTGTTCTGTCATAGTAATTTCAAAGCGAAACTAACAAAAAATTTTTGGGCATTCCCAAAATGAAAACCATATTTATCGTAACTTTGAATCGCATAGAAATGTTGATTAATTTTTTTTCCCTCTATGATGTAGTAGGGAATTTATACCGTTTTGAGTTTTGTTTACTATTCAGATTGGCGATTTTAAAGTGACAATACTGTCACGAATACTCAAAGACAAAAGAAAATATATTACAAAAAAATGGATACCCTTTGTTTGAATTTCAGTACTGTTTCCATAGCGACGGTATCATTGGTGAAATAACAAAAAAAAGTATTCTGCTATCGGAACGGATTGTCTATCAGTAAAGGTTGACCAGACTGTTGAATTTCTCTCGATTGCCGGATTTTTTTGGGGGGGAGGGAACAAATTATTGCAATGAGTATTTCAGGATAGTATACAATTTCTTGTCATTGATTGCCCTGTTCAAAGATAACTAGCTCATTTTCTAAGATCAAAGATAATCCTTCTTTGTCAGTAGCAAAATGTTGGAATTTTCGAAAGGAAATATTGAAGAAAATTTAGGAAGTGAAAGCGACACATAAAAACACATTGAGGGACTTATTTGTAAGTTTTATTGACATGACGAAGGTGCGAAGATCCCTTTAAGGTAAGCAGTTTTACTTTTTCTCGTTGTCTGAAAGAAAACAAACAGATAACTGAGGATGCCATGCCCGTTTTACAATGGAACCTGGTTAGTGGCGATTGGTCCTGACTTGTTTCTTAAAAACTTGAGTTCTCTTCCACTGCTTATTGAAACGACTTGTAATGGAGGTAACGGATATCTATCTGCGGCGCCTAGCAAGCATATACAGATATCTCAACCTGGCAAAAATGATCAATTTTGGTTATTTAACCCCAAATTCAACCAGAGCTATGGCATTCTATAATAAAAATTACTGTTTTGGGCATTATAAAAATCTATTCCTATAGTTGCCCATAGATTATTTGTGTTCACTGTTCATATCATTTTCACTATCGTAGAGATCTATATAAAAATTTATTGTCCCAAGAATTGAATCGAATAGATTTCCAAGAAAAATTATTTTTCTTTACTAAATAATTATTCTTTTGGCATCATAAGTACACAAAGGTTTTTTTTTTCATATTTTCTTTGTTGTAGTTTTTCCTATTTAGCTTCCTGTGACATCAATTCTGTTTAAGGCTGAACGTAACTTAATGTTATTCAGAGTAATTATGCAGAAAAATAACTGGAGGGTAATTTTAACAAAAAATTCTCTTTGAATTCATAGTTATTTTTAAAGGAGGATGGCAGGAGAAAAGGTTTCTTGTCAGAAGCAAAAATTTAGATCAGTTTCCGAAAGAAAGTCATAGAAAAGGTTCAAGAAGATTTCATCATTTTCAGTTATTGAAATTCATCATTCAGTTCAGTTCAGTTTATTGAAATTTCAAAAAAAATACTGCAGTGGGTTTGATTATTTTATCTTTCTGAAACATTTATTAATCATAAATCTTGAAAGGAAATATTTAAAAAAGAATTGTATTTTTCCAGACATCAATTTTTATCTGTAAGCCCTGATGTTTCTTTCCTTTTCAACATAAGAATAGCATGAACAGTATTTTTTAACAATAGCGAAAAATTTGAAAACGATTTCTGAATGAATCTTGGAGAAAATTTGAAATCTGGATAGTCCCTTCGAAAACAAGTAAATCACTATTTCTGGGAACATCGTACATCCAGAAAAAGTTCATCTTTTCATTTTTTTTTTGATTCTTGATCGCTTTCTTTCATATTAAGCAGCTTGAAGCTCCGATTTTCTCTCATGAACTCTAATCAATCTACTTTTCGATTGCAAATCACGAAGAAATTAAATAGGGGTTTTTAGATAAGTATTTGACATCTGTTCACAACTACTGTTCAGAGTTTTTCGGTTGTTGCTTTCCCTCCATCAGGCGGACAAGAACACGTGCCCTCGCTGTTGCTCAGTTACCAGAGTGAAAACTTTTAGCAAATGAGTGAATGAATGCCTACAGTTTTCATTATAAAAAAAAGCAATTGTATTCTCTTTACTGTTTATCTGGTTTTGTTTACTGCTTACCTCATTTTCAAGTGCCATTGAGGTATGATTAATGCTTTTCTTTTTAAAGCTTTAACCTTACTTTATTTCCGAAGGAAAAAAAATTGAGAAAGCATTTACTACAGTGGGTATGACATACATTCTGAAATAAAAACTGTTGTCTATACTTCGAAAATCAGTAATAGGTTTAACCTTATCTATTTGCTTAGACCATTGAATCACTGCATGGATCATTATCTTGACTGTCTTTCTGAAGGGAAATCTTTGATAAATTCATTACAAATAAACAACTTTGCTTTTCTGTTCGGGTCTCTTTTTCGGCAGAAGAGCCATAATCAATTAAAGTGTGCCAAATAAAAGATAAAAAATATACGTTTTTCTTTGTGTCTGTTTTAAAGTTACTCTATTTTTATCTTTCAACGAATTAAGTAACGATTTCATTGCAGAAGCGAAAAGTTAGATCGATTTTTGAAAGAAAATGTTGTAGAAAAATTTGGAAACAGGAACAATAAACGCACATAAAAAAAGAATTTACTTTACCAAAAAGAAAAAGAAAAAAAAAAAAGAATTTGAATATACTTTTGGGCTTTGTAGTCACTTTTTCATATGAGGATGGCCCAAAGGTTCTCTTGAGGTAACAAGTTTTATATTTATTCCTTCTCCAAAAGAAAATTACTGTATTCAATGTTGCAGACAATTTCTTTTTGTGACCACATACCATGAATTTTTGCTCCCTTTTCTCTGCATTTTCATCTTCATAATTGCCTCAATAATAATTCGTTGTCTACAGAATCAATGTGAAAAGATTTAAGAGAGGAATTCTTTTTAGTAATTACTGCATGTATACAAGTATATTTTCTTCGAATTTTTTTATCCCATTTGGCCAACTGAAGAGCCATTACCCTTTGACGGAAATGTTAGTTAGAATTTGTAATAGAAAATCATGGGATAATAGGCATTAAAAACTTTACCTCAAATTCTGTATGAAAAACTCATTAAATAATTTGTTTCTTACCAACAGGACAACAGAAATTCCCTGTTAATGCCGCACTACCTGACAAAAGCCTGTTTTCAAAACGTTGCTCGAAGATACTTGATTTTTCTTTTTCACCAAAAAACCTTCTCCAGATTTAAAAAAAAAAAGATGGATTTAATAATCAAGTCACGGAGGAAAATGAAATTCTCAAACTCCCGAAAAATAAAAAAGAAGATTTGAGTCTACATTTAGTGCCGTGGATATAACAAAACAACGATTTCTTTGCCTACCTTTATTATTATTATTATTTTCTTATTCAACCTATTTTCCCTTCCTTAATAATTTGTAGGTAGGAAAATAATCTTGCTCTTTTTAGACATAATAGACCTTGAAGAAAATAACTGTCGTTGGGCTCTAATTCCCAATTATAAAGCATCTACTCATTTTTATAAATTCCTGATGTCATTTTTCTTTAGGTCACCTGAAATCTCCTTCAGAAACATCAATATTATATTTTCAATAAGATATTAGAAGGAATAACTATTTAATGTTGCGAAATAAAACATGGTTCTTAATCCACAGTTTATTGATCCCACCTATTTTCCTTGGAGGCAACAGTGAATGATACTTTGTTGTGATAAGCTCTTCATTTTTCCACTTTTCTAAGAAAATTTTGCAGTGTAGTTGGTGTTATTAAAATTAACAACAACAAAAAACTTTTGAAGTTTGCCATTTCTGAATTTCTCTATAGGTCCTTGATGGTATGTTTATAACTATTAGGATGGCAAGACAATTATTCTGTGAAGAATCCTGCTATAATAGTTTCCGAGAGAAATACCCCAACCAATTTATAGGGATATCAAAAATGATTCAAACATCGCTTTGAGCCAACTGTACAGCTTATGGCTTTATCTTTCTATAAGAGAGGATTAAATTATTGATTTCCTGTCAGCCGTAATGTGTTTTATTCTCTCTTAGATTGGATTTTTCGTAGTGAAAATATTACTGTAGGTATTCAGAAAAAAAATAAGCACTGACTGAATACCCTTTTTAAAAGTTTTTCGATTCTTTTGCTTGCTACTTTCAGGATAGAAATGATAATGATTCTCTATCAAAATACAAACGTAACTGAGTTTTCGAAGGAAAATCTTTTGGAAATGCCAAAGTGGATATTGCAAAACCTCCCGTTTGTATTCATTGCTCTGACTCGATGACATCGCTCTGTTAAATCTCAAGAGTCTTTTGCTTTCCCCTGCCAGGTTGACAATACAAAGGATTTTTTTTCAGGGTCCCAAAACGGAAATTTTTTGAAGAAGTTGAATTTATGATACCAAAAAAAAGTGAACATACAAATCGTAGCTCAATAAAATTTCCATCATTGTGAGGATTTCACGAAATAATAATTCATATTGAAATAAATACTTTATTTGTTCCTAATCTAAAAAAAAGATAGGATGTATGTTATTTTAGGGGATGAATTACTCAAAAAACGATCTTTGTTTTGTTCCTACTGTCAATTGTTTTCCTTATTAATCTCTCATTTTTGGTCAAACAATTTGATATCTGAGCTTTAATTGGAATCGTTTTCGGAAAAAAAAGCTTTGTGCGTTTCATGCACAAAAAAAGTAATCAGCATATTTTCATCGATTCTAGATTATTTTGTTCCTCAGAAGCCAACTTGATGTCATGATTCCCTTTAATAAAATAATCAGTGACGAATAATATAATTAAACACTATTTGTTTTGTCCATACTATTCATGAGTTGATTTCTTTGCCTTTCCTGGGTCCTTATCTCATTTTCATCGTTATTGAGGCCGAATCAACAATGCAATATTAAAAGCATTAAGTGGGTTCAATTTTCGAAAACTAATTGGAGAATGTAATGGGTTTCACACATACTGATATAGTTTTGCATATTTTCATAAATTTTTGATTCTCTTTTTAATTGCAGATCGCTCAGCTTTCTTTTCAAAACTGCTAAATATTTCCTTGCCACACTTCTTTGATTTCAGGACTGCAATGAATGACAT
The DNA here is from genome assembly GCA_026543055.1 of Argiope trifasciata. NCBI lineage: Eukaryota > Metazoa > Arthropoda > Arachnida > Araneae > Araneidae > Argiope > Argiope trifasciata. The sequence goes on from JAPMOQ010008295.1 coordinate 117,824, forward strand.
CTTATTATAATAAAACATATGTTAGCAATTTCCCAATAAACTCGTATACCAAATTAGTTTTATTAATGAAGTGATAGTAATGAAAAACATTAGTTTTGATTCGAATCCAGAGTCAAAAGTTTCCGAAATAGTTTCTGTTTCATAGTCAAGGGGATAAAAAGTGGAGTAAATTCCAAATGTAAACCTTAGAAAGAGAAGAGTTGATATAATATACAATATACCTGATTGAACATATTTTCTATAAGGAAGGCCAGTATTTCATAGACCCTTTAACTATTATGAGAACGGTACGAGTGATCAGTGTAAGTAAAGAATGCTATATTTTCTACTGAAAATACTGCCATAGTACAATTAAAAAATTGTGGCACTGTTTATAAATTTTTCCTCATCTCATTTATACCATCATTGTTTCCTATAGAGTAACATAATGCCTGAAATATGAGCCACCAGTTAGACTGTCGAAAGAAAGAAAAGACGTTGGTGATCTTTCTTGGAACTGTACTCGCCACATAAGTTCAAAAGCATCTTACGAATTATCATACATTATTCGTTTTTTTTATTTCCCATGAACTCCACTGAAACCTAAATTTTCCTTTAGGAGCAGCAATTTGCTCCGCTTTCTGAAAAAAGTTTGTGGGAAATTAATTAACTGGTGTTTCTAAAAAAATATTTTGAATTCAACAATTTATAGTTCCCTGTGCCATGTCGTTGCCATAAAGAACAAAAGATCAGGGCATCTTGTGATCAATTTTGCATTTGCTAAGTTTCGAACGTAAAATCTTCCAGCTACTTGACGTAGCGAACTTCATAAAAGGGGTAAAGAAACTTGTTCCTTTACGTCAATTTTGTTCAAATCTAATCAATTCCTTATTTTACACTATCTTGTCGTCTGAAGTAATGTTTCTTTCAGGTGCCTGGCATCTGGGCAGTTTACAACACGAAATCTAAAAAAAAAGCTTTATACAGTGGTCATTACAAAGAAAACAAACGCCTTCGTTTTAAATAAGCTGTTTAAAGAGTTCAATTTTTTTCTCTGTGATGACAGAAGACGATATATCTCTTCTTTCAGATACTTCCAATTGCAGGTTTCTGTGAACTAAAATTTGTCTTTTATGCCAGTTAAGGTTACGTAGTATTAGTATGGTAGTAGCAGATTTAGATAATTATTATTAGATTAGTGCGTTTAGATTTAGATAATTAGTATTAGTTACTTTAGATTAGTAGTAGATTAGATAGCGTTTTAGTAGCCTTTCAAAGAATTAAAAATAAAAAATGAAAAAGAACGCACTTTTTTTTGTTTTTGCAGGGTAATATTTTTGACGCATTTTCTCATCATAAGGGCTATATAGAAAGATTTCTCTCAGCTAAGTATATCGTTTTGATCGCATATGATTTATTATGTATCTGAAGTGGAACGTTGCAGCAAATTTATGCATTGGATATTAAAACCACAAAGAAAGAAACCCTCTTAACTTTGCTTTGAGTTAACCGTTCAAAGATTATTCTGTTTTTAAGTCACTATCAAAACGAAAGGAATGACAAATCTGTTAAAATAGCATTTTCTTTAAAATATGGCTAAATGCTTCTGAAAAGAATGCTTCTTGCCCTTGTTTGTTTTTAGTTTTAATTTAAAATCCAGAATTTTTCAAGTAATGAGCCATTGAAACTGGCAGAAAGTTCCATAATATGAGCTTTTATTAATTATTTTACAAAATAGAATATTTAAAATTAAATAGAACAATAATATACTCAACAAATATATAACAAAGTTTGAATATTAGTATGTATCAATATAAATCTTATGTCCTTTTAATAGTATTTTTTATAATAATCATAATATTAGTACTTTTAATTATTTTTATAAATAAATATATAAATGATAATTTTCATTTATTTATTTTTCATTATTTTTAGTCTTAAATTAGTTACTAATGCGAAGTAAATATGTTGAAATTTTATAATAATATTTAAAATGATGCAATTTAATTAAATTTATAAAAAAAATAAATCCGAAAGTATTACATAGTAGAAAAAGGAAACTATTTATGAAATAATTGATAGAACGAATTATTAAAAATGAACTAATTATAAACAGACTTTTTTATATTTAAGTGCACTATTTATTTGTTAAAAAGTTTTAAGTAATTCAGTGAGAGCTGCCGTCTAGTAAAATATCAAAACTAAACAACTATACCTTTTTTAAGAAAATTCTTTTAGATTAAATATGCAATTTTCCAGTTTCTGAGTATCGGAATATTTTTCAAAACTAATTATTGGCAGGAAAATTACATAAATATTTGAAAATAAGCAGTAAAGAAAACTCCAAAAATTCCACTTTTATTTTCAAAACTTTATTTTTTTTTTCAATTCATCTGGATTGTTATGCATTAAAATAAGAGCTTGGCCATTATCTGTTTCTAAAAAGTCATTTTCCGACTATATTAAAATTTATTTAGATATTAGGTTAATATTTCTATCAATCGATATCGGCTTATTATAAATCTCTTTGCAACTGTGTACATATATTTAGAATTCGACTTGAGTAAACAGTTGGTTTATTTTCAAACCTTATTCAGTTTTTAAAAATTAAGAAAAGAAGCAGTCTTGTGAATTGTAATGGAATGCATGAACTCTCCGGTACACTTATTTTAAGTAATTTCCTCAGGAAAAATAAACAATCGTTAAAGAATGTTTGAACAATATTTGGCTGTGCTAATTAAATGCATGGTATATTTTTTAATCCCTCCTGAATATTACATTTAGCATAAATACTCAGATGTTTAGAGAGGTGGCTGTTTTAAGAAAGTGAAAATTTTTCAAGAAAAAGCAAATTTTCAAAATTCTTGCAAAAAATATTTCGAATAAAGAGATACTTAATTGGGGCAGAATTTTATATGAGACTAGGATGAAGTAAAACGGCTTCAAGGGAGAAATATAAGTGAATTGAATATAAAACAATAAATATAATGAAATATTTTAAAACTATGAGTTTAAAAATGTATTTATTTTAGCTTATGGTGTTTTTTTCAGCTTAAAATTCAATAAAAACTCTTTGCAACTTGAAGTGGAATCTTTTTAATTCGAGATGGAGGGCTTTACTTAAAACTCGAGATAGTTTTTTTAATTAGTGGGTGGTCCAATTGAAACAAAGTTTTAAGAAATCCTTGAAATAAATAATATAATCCTTGAAATAATATATTGCCGCAAATATTTTACAATTTTCAAATTCAAATGCTAAATATAAATAACATTGAAATTTTTTTTTAAATGAATTATTTATTCAAAATAAAAATAGCGTAATAATGGCCGAAAAGGATTTTTTTTAGCACTAAACTCTCTTTTGATGCATTTAACATCATTGTTATTACCTGAGACGATAATTATTTATTAAAGTTTTTAAATTGCCATTCTTTTCTGATATAGCAATTTGCAATTACTTTATAAGTTTTAAATGGTCCTAATTTGCATTTTAAATTATTTTTAGTACTCTTAGAATAAACTCTTTTCAGTGTTCATTATTGGAGTTCTGCAAAAGTTCTCCAGATAAGAGTCCATTGTTTCAATTTTAATGCGATAGCTACTTCGGCAACGTTGATCTTTAACAGTGTATTTTCTATTTATTCATGTGCCATCTAGAGATTGTCAAAACATTTAGGCTTCGAGTATTCTCATTCTTTTCCATTTATATAAATCCTATATATATAATCTCAAATTCAGATATCGGAATGACTGTTTAATGCATGGTAAAAACTGATTTGATTATGACAATAAATTTAATTGGAAAATTGAATCAAATTGATTTTTTTAACGAATCGGCACGATTTCGCTAATAAAGTATTTTTTTGTTGTTGATTCAAGTTTAAAATAAAAAGAGAATAGGAATATTAAGAAAAGTTAATTTGTGTGAGGCCGTGCTGGTCAAGAGCAAGGAAAAATCTGTGACTGTGAAAATATGTGAATCTTTTAAAGTTATGTTCTTGTACAATAGTTATTATCTTCTCTGTTGGGAATGAGGTTTGTTGCCTTTCTAGAGTTGCTCATTTCGCTTTCGATGTGGTTAAGTCACAGTCATTACAAAGAACAATGATATCCCATCCCATTACATTGGCTGAAATGTTTTGTCATGTATTTTTTGTATAACTCTGAAAAATAAAAAAAATTAAACGTCTCAAAGGTGTTACGACAGTTATTCTTCGAAAGAGGCACTGAATTTGTTTGCCTCAACATTTGGTAATGTCACTGTGGTTGAAAAAGTGTTGGTTTCCTTTAAGATCCAGTTATTATACTATACCTTGATTCCTTTATATCTTGTATGACTATTAATAAATACAGGATCTTTTTCTCTTTCATTCCCAGTATAGAAATATTATGGAGTCATACTTTGTATTTTAAACTTCAAACAATGCATAATTAATTATACCAATATATCACAAAGAATATTGAATAGTTTCAAAAGTGTGGTATTAAAAAGGACATTCGAAATGCACTATATAGTGTTGAGAAGAAAGTACTTTGTTAGGTAATCTTGGACAGTCCATACTTCTGATTGTTTTTGATGATCAGGCAATCGAACTTAGATCCGATGCCATGCATTCAACTACTAAATATTGCTAAGAATTCTTGGTTTAAGTCAGAGGAAATAAGTTCCCGTTGAAATATTCTGCATATGAATTCATCTCAACTCATTTGTCTCAGTTAAAATCCATTCTTCTCTGACAGGCATAATGTAATTAGGAAGTGGATCATCATTTTCATTAGTACATACTATATTCATTGATCCAACTAGCATGAAAAATGAACAAGTCATGAATGTATCTGTGCGAAAGCAATTAACAATCAAAATTGCACATGAACATATCTTGGGCATAAGGCTCTTAAATCTAGGATTTAAACATCATAAAAAGCAAAGGAAATAAAGGTCTTTCTGAAAAAACTGATTTACTTTCTATTTGAAAATGCTATTGATTGAATTGGTCACTGCCTTCGGTTGGATTGGAAAATAAGTATCCATCATACTAAATTTTAAATATTTAATATGCTCACTTGTCTATTTCATGGTAATGTGTTATTGCAATTCAGATTAATGCATAAATAATTTATATATGATGACAGAAATCAGATTACAGGTGATATTTTGTTTGATATCTTTGAATGCTTTATTTCTAAACACATAAAAATAAATTCCATAATTAATTGAAATTTTTTGGATTGATGTTCTAATGTGGTAGTGAAAAAAATTATCTGAGAAATATTTTAAAAAATATTCTTTAATACATTTTCATTATTTGTGCATCATTGTGAATAATCAGCAAAGTGATTGCAGTTAAGAAATTTGGTGTCAATCTCCGAATATTTTTCTTTACTGTGTCACCTAATGAATGTTGTTTGATTGTCATCCAGAAGCTTTAATCCCTTCTGCTCTGCCATCAGCCAATCACTGACGAAATATTTTTCTTTGGAGAAAGGGTTCTCTTTTCGTTCTGGAATTTCCTTCCTTGTCTAGCCTTGTACCTTAGATAACTATGCTATCCAACTTGAATTGAACTCTTGATGCCATGTTTGCACGAAAAATGCGAATGAAGGAGAATGGTTGGTGAGCATCACTGATGTCATTACATTTGTCTGGCTTACAAAACTGAGGATATTTAATATATATAGGATATAGATTGCGCAATATGATATACAAAATATGCGATATCACAACATCTGTCAAGTTTACGAAGCTGAGACAATAGAAATAAATTCAGACTAAAGCCTTGAGGAACTTTTATATACGACACATATATGTTTCATGAAATTCCTGTTCAATCAGATGAGTCTTTGACTCTAATTCGACACTTTTTTTCACAGATGAGTACGTCAATATTTCATCTCTTTTTTGTACACATTTCACTGGTTTTCGCATTTAATTATTTTTGCCGAAGAAGTCTCGTCCGTGGATCTTTCAAAAAACTACATTTCCTCTTCAGAGAATGGGTATTGTCAAGAGTAAAAAAATCCTTCTGTTGTATTTAAGAGGGTACTAAATAGTTATTGTAAGAGACGCGAGGCAAAATTGTGCTTTATAAAATATTCGTAGGAAAAATGCTTGATTTATCTTGGATAGTCAGTGCCCCCTCGTTTTTGAATAATAGATGTGTAGTTATTTTCAAATGGTATCATTTAAGTACTCTCGCTGTTTGGAGCGTGTTTAATTGAAATAGAATTATGAAATATTTTGCATCATCTCACAATTCGAAGGTTATAAAGCTGATGAATGTTACTCTGAGAAACGAATGTATTGAGGAAATATGTCTATTTCAGCAAATAAATTGATTCATCAAATGCATCAACTTCTCCAAAATAGGAAGGATTTTCAAATCGCTTCTCAAAGGTCCTTTCTTTATTTCGTTCAATGAAGGCAACACGAATATATTTTGTATAAGTATTAATATAGTTTATATCCCCAAAGTATGAATGAAAAGAATCGCTGTTTTTCTGTTTCTCAAAGGAAAGCTGGAATAAATTTCACAGCTGTTTCAGAACTGGAACTCATGAATCCATTTTTCAATCATTCTTCTCTCTCTCTTCTGTAAAGAGGAGAAAACTGGCAATTAATCTACAAGTCCTTTTTCTTTATTCAGATTCGTATTGGAATATAATAGATAATTACGTCTAGTGGAATTGACAAAAATAAACATATCAAAATCCCGAACTCTCTCTTCATAATTTCCTTTATTAATGGTTTCAAAAAATTTAATTTCCATCGTAGGCCTTTTGCTGTTCTAATAATGAAATGTCTTAGCGAATTGATGCAGCGATATTTCAAATTTTAAAGTCCTACAAACTCGACTTGAATTCATTGCTAGAATTTTTCCTAATTATTTTCCCCCTTAATCGAGATGGGCATTCCAATTTCCTCCTTTTTCACAAAAAATTATAATTTTTTTTCTTTTGTGGAAGGAAATATCGGAAAATATTTGAATTGTGAATATTTTTTTTATAAAAAGATTCGAATATGAGTGATTTCATTTTTTTGTATAATGGCCGCTTTTATGAGTTTCAGAGCGGCCTTGTGATAATATGAAGTGTCAATTTGTTCCGCGACTGAAAAACTATTCATAAAAAAGTAGTATATTGGACATTGTAAAAACAGAAACACAAAAAAAAGCTTTGTTTTTTGCCCCTTCTTTTATTAGTTCTAATTTTCCTATTTTTTCAGCCATCGAGACCTAAACTTACAGGAAAGAGAGAAAAACATGTTTATTTTTAATCTTCAAAAAATAATTATAGTATTGGGCCTAAATAAAATGCTTTTTCTCTTTTTCAGTTCTTCGTTAACACCTTTTAATCTTAGCTGTAAATTTATTCAAATATGTCGCATGTTTTGCGCTTGTTTTCCATGATTTTAGACATTACTATTTATGTAAGTTAGGACATTTATTTCGATATTTTAAAATTTTATATATTACTTCATTGTACCGTGACCCTGTTGATCTAACATATGTTTGGCGCTGCCTAGTCGAGTATGGCTCTTGCGCCAGCAAAACCAACCAACCAACTAACTTTGCTCTTTTTCCTCAATTCTTGATTGTCAATGACCTTTGGGCCACTTGTAAAATGCATTTCGTTTCATGAGCATTAGATAAGCTCAATTTATGAAAGGAGACATTTGAACCCACATCTATGTGTATTATGAGATAAAATTAATAGTCCTGAATATATGAGGGATGTAACTTGCATTTTTAATATAGCTGATTCTATTAAATATTGGATGCCTTTCATTTTAAGACGAGAATTTTAAACTGCAAGACTGAATTGTACGTGACGTTTTTAACACCATTTGTTTTGCGCAATATAGCCATATTTTGCTCTTGCGCCATTAAATTCCAAAATCCCATCCCATCCAATCCTGAATATATGGTTTATAATTGCTTGTGCCACTTATTCATCTTAATGGCAGCAGAGAATGTTATTTCGCTGTTGTAAGCTCTACATATTTTTCAACTTTCTAAGCAAAATCTACAAGCGGAATTAGAAGTTAATGCTTCTAATTTCGCTATTATTAATGTATTAATGGTAATGTTATTAATTTTAAAATAAAACTTATGTTTGAATTTTTTTAAATCGGAACAATTTTTTGTTTCATATCGTCAAATATGCACGGATTATTCTTCTCCCGGATTTTCTCTCATTACAATTTCGAAACGATATCTCTTTGCCAAGTTTGTTGTGTGCAGCGCCAAAAGGTAGAATTTTTTGTAGGTTCACTTTGAAGCAATTGTATTGAGATTTTGATTAATTTTTTTTCCTGTATGAGGAAGAAGTGAAGGACTGATTCCTGTCTTTTTTCCTGTCTTTTTATGCTCTTATTCGGATTGGTTATTTTAGGATCGCAATAGTGTTCGCACATTCAGAGAGAAACAGTAACGCTAGATACCTTTTGAGGTCAACATTTAGGTTTCTCGATTCCTTTCCTTTTTTCCATCAGTGAGCAAAAATGATAAATCTTTCTTCAGATCATAAAACTAAATTAGTTTTTTGATAAAAATATTTAGGAAAATTCGAAATGTGAATGTTACAGAAAAGAATATGTAGGTCCATTGTTTGGGCTTATGTCACATTTTAATTATTATGAGGGCAGCGCGAAGGTTTCCTTGGTGTAATAACAAAAATGCATTCAGCTCACCATTTCGATTCGTGTCTTATTATCCGTAAAGGTCCTTCAGAATATTTAACTTTGAACAATTTTCTTTCCTTTATTTCTGAAAAAAATTTTGGGGAAATAAATTGCTGTCATCAGTATTACATCAGTTTGTCGCTGAGTCTATTGTTCAAAGATACTTAATTTCTTTTCTTTCCCCGAATGATATGAATAATCCATTCTTGTCAGGATTAAAAATTGACTTCAAGCATTCGGCAACTATGAAGAGGTATAGGTGCGATAAAATAGTGGACCTCTTAAATATTGAACATATGAAGTTTGTACCAATTCGGTTGTTTCAGCATAAATCATGACATCTCTGATAAGCGACATTTAATAATGAAGTGCACCTTCATTTTGATCAAAACGAACATTCAGTGATCCAGTTAAAATGAAAAGGATGTTTGGTTAGTATGTGTCAGTGGAAAGAGATAAACAATTAAAACTGCGCATGAACGAATGTTTTTCAGAAGGTTCTAAAGAATTTTATTGCTGCAAATAAATAATCAGATATTTTTCTTTTCTTTTTTATCTGTCGGATCGGAAATGTTTTTGATTGGAGAATAAATATCATTTATACTATAAACAAAAATATATTATTTATATATAAGTATTATATACTACATATAAACATTAATTAGGTGGTCCTTAGTCTTATAGATGATATTGATTCCGTGATGATGAGACAGTTGAATGGAAAATAATTTATATACGTACGATGCACTAGAATTTCAGAAAAAAAGTCTCCTTTCGATTTTTTGTTTGTATGTAGTTTCTTTGCTTCATGTCGTCAGTCATGCACAATAACTTGCCTGTCAAGTGTTCTTTCGGAATAATTTCCAAATGAAACCTCTAAAAAAAATTCAGTTTTGGGTTCTAAATCAAAATGCAGAGATTTTGATTAATTTTTTATTTGTATGAAGAAATAGGGAATTGATTCCTTTTTGATTTTTTCTTTGGATTGGATTGGCTCTTTTAGGCTGACTATACTGTAGCGAATGTCCAAATAGAAAAACAAACACTGTGTCCCTCTTTGGGTTCAAATTTATAAGTTCATAATTTCTTTTCTTTTTCTCTCTGAGGGGATTAGAAATAATTCTACTCTTAGATCAGTTACCAGAAAAATCTTTTTGAAAAGTGGATATTGGCAAAATATAAAAATTTTAAAAATTGTACTTCCATTGTTTGCCTTCCAGCACCATTTTAATCACTGTGAGGAATTATGGTAATGGATATTACATCAAATACAATTCCTAAGCTTTGCTCCGAGTCCACCGTTCACAGATTGATTCCTACTTTACTATTTAAGGATATGAATAATCGATCATTCCTTGCCAGTATCGAAAGGTGCTGATTTTTTGAAAGGAAATATTGCAGAAATTCTGGAAAAAGGAAGCGACACATAAAAAAAAATTAAAGTACATTGAAGTGAATATATTATGGGACTTAATTGAATGTTTTATTTATATGACAAATGGAGAAAATGTCCCCAGACGGTAAAACATGTAACCCTTTCTCCTCGTTCTAAAATAAAACCTTTACAAATTACTGTTATTGGTATGATAAAAATATATTCACGTAGTTTCTCATAGATTATCTGCGTTTGCTCATTTGTTTGTCATATTCGCAGTTATAGGAGCTTAAATAATTTGTCAAAAAAAAGTTAAAATGAATAAGATTTTGAAAAAAAAAAATGTTTTTCACAAAATAATTTTTGTGGAATCGCATATACAAAAATCTTTATGTATTCTTATTTGTCCTATTTCCCATTTAGCTTCCTGGAGCTTCTGTTTGAGAAACTAATTATTCTGAATTTATGATAGGAAATCATGGAAAAAGTAACGTGGGTAGTTAAAAAAAAATTAGCTTTGGTTTGAGTTCTCTGAGAAAATTAATAAAGCACTTATGTGCTTCATTAATTTTCTTTTTTACAGGAAGAATGGCAAGAATAGCAGTTTCTTATCAGGAGCAGAAAATTTAGAGCAGTTTCAGAAAGAAGTACAAAGGAAAAAACTTTATTTTCTGCCTACTATGTTTAACTCTTCATCTCCTTTTCACAATCATTGTGATTTGAATTTTTTCTACCAAATTTCTTAGTTTTATTCAAATTTCGAAAAAAATATTTACACCACAATGGACATCTCGCACTCGGCTGAAAAAATATTCCAATGGTAATCGGTCGTCTTATTTCCTGTCTGGAATACTGATTGGTGGAAAATCGTGAAAGATCTTGAAAAAAAATAATTTTTTTGGATATACAATTATCAAAAAAAAAAAAAAAAAACAGCTTGTTTCGTTTTGAGTCTATAGTTAAGCTCTTTAATTTCTTTCTTTTTTATCATTAAGACAGAAAGAAAAACTATTCTTTGACAAGGCAAAAAGCTAGGATGATTTGAGTAGGAATCTTGAACAAAATTTAAGATTGGATGTTAAAGAAATAAAAAAGACGATTTGAATCTGTTTTTGTAGTTTAGGCATTTAAAGCTACACGGAAGGCCCCTTACAGCGATATGTTGTGTATTTGCACCTTGCCAGAAAGAAAACTTTTAAGATATTATGTATTGAAGATCGCGTTAAGAAAAAAAAAACCCAACAAATTGTTTTACTATTTATCTACAGTTATTTAAACAGTGTTCATCTTTTCCACAGCACTATTTGTATCTAAGTAATAACATGCTCCCAAAACCAATAACTTCAATAGTTTATAGGGAAAAAATAAGTTGGGCATCAAGCACTCAGAAGAAATTGATCTCTATATTTTCTGGATTCTTGACTGTTTTTTTCCTACCAGTCTGAAGCTTCGATTTTCTTCTGGGAACGTTAATCAATCTCAGTATTGAATCAGAAATCATGGAAAAAATCAATAGTGGGTATTAGAAAAATATTTCGCTTTGATTTAAAAGTACCATTCAAAGCAAAAGTTATTATTTTCCTCTCCCTTAGTGAGACGAGAATGTATGATAACGACTTTGCTCAGTTTCCAAAACAAGAACTTATAGCAAATGAGAGTAAATGATCATAGTAATAATTATAAAAGAATGTATTCTGTTTCAATTTACCTGTATTTATTCATTGTTAATCTCATTTTGAATTGTCATTCTGGTATTAATAAGGATTTTATGACAAGAGCTTTAACTCATCTGGAATTTCGAAAAGAAAAAAAGATTTCGGGATAGACCGACGAGATATTTTTTGTTTTAGGTGATGCAAACATCTGAAAATGCTTTTCAATGAAAGGTTTTCTAATTCAATATTAATTTGTAGTAATACAAGTTTTTGAAGACATGCAATTTCTTTCATTTTCAACAAGCAGCTATTAACAATTACTTCTACATTATAAATTTGTTTTTTATCTGAATAATATTTTCAAAAATTATCTATGTATCTTTCATTTAAAGAATGATCTGTAATGAAAGAAAATAAATATTCGATGCGGTTCTGTCAAAGCAACATTCAATAATTGCTCATAATGGACAAACAAAAAAAATTGAAAGAAATGATGCAAACTTTAATTGGAAATGTAAAAAAACGGAAAATGGTCCATATTTTGAGGCGACCGTTTTATAATTACAGCTCGTAATTAAAAAGTACTAAATTCAAAGGGAGTGTAGATTAATTTTAATATACGAAGTAATCAATAAAATGTATGTACGATAGGCATTCATTTGACGCTTGTATTTCTCTTGCTTGCTGATTTATTTTCTGTTTAATCATCATATGTTTATCAACCTTCCTCATTATTCGTTAACCTTCTAATAATATAAAGATAAATTAAACACAATTCTAAACGGTGAAAATAGAAAAAAATGTTAAAAAATTTTAGAAGGCATCAAAAAATAAATTGAGAGGAGGCTGCAAATCTGTAAAAGACTATTCGCCACAGCCGACTTTCTTGTGTATGCCAAGATAAATGTGTTTCCCGCATTCTCTCTACACCTAAAAATGTGGAACAGCTTACCCAGACGTTCATAGCTTTCTGTTGCGTACTCTCATTACACAGCTTACTCTTGCGTTATTTAAATCCAAAATCTAATCTAATCAAATGACGCCGAAACGTTGGAGTCCTTCAAACAACGCTGTGAATGCTTTTTCTTAGCGTTATTTATCGTGATTTTTACCGTAAAATCTTTTTCTTAGCGTAATCGGTAAATAACCTGAGCCAACAAAAGTGAGCTTTTCGTTAATTGAAATATAGTTTAGAAATGTTAGTCTAGGATACACTTTCAACCCGACCCCTTGTTTTTATGTCTTTTTGCACTAAAATTTCTCGAGGAGAAGTTCTCACGATTATGAATGGACGCTATAAAATGAACTGGATTTGGCTCAAAAATTGATATGATGCAGTTTAGATGCTGAAACTGTGTTACAAAATTCGAACTCTGCATATTGAATTTATTTTGTCTACTTTACACTTGGATAGAAAAACAAAATTTCTCAGTTTTGATTCTTTTGAAAATCACTTAAGGATATGTAAATTTGGTGTAAAGATGTCACATTAAATATCAACTATTTATTTCGGAGGACATTTAATGTATAAAAGTTTTTGCCAGTGATTTCAGGATTGAGCAGACTTAATTTCAAAAACGTGCTTTTTGTACTCAGGGAAATTAGAAATAGGAAAATTTGTCAATTTTTAATTATCAGTATTTTATATTTCTATATTAGTATGCATGCAATATCTCGATATAGCCAGAGGTCACGCCATAAACTTCATGGGGCCATAGAAGAGCAACCACAACTAGCATGAAGGAGCAAACGACACTTGTTCATATTGGATACTTGCAAGGCCTCTCTAGAAAAAACGCATATAGGACGAAAAAAACTACTTTTTACAATGCATATTAAATTGTAAAAAGTTAAAAATTAATTAAATACATTGAATTCGCTTTAATTTCTTACGTTAGGGGAGAAGTAAAGACAAGAACTTTGGCAAAATGTCCTTAATAGAAAATTTAATGACTGGAATTTTTAAGAGTTTTCGACGTCAAGAGGTATCCAGTTTCTAGGCTTTCTTAGTCTGTGTCCTTGCCATTGTGCATATGCTTTGATGACGTCATTTATATAATTTCCTTTATTGCCACACTAACAAGTCAGAGTTTTGTCTTAGAAATGGCTTTGATGTACAGAAAATACATAACCAAGTGGTTAAAACATCATGGTTAAGATAAAAATCCCCCTCAAATCAGTTAACAGAGAAGTATTTTAAAAATGTTGATACGTAGTACTCTTCTTGATGGAATTATTCCATCGCCCCTGCTAATTCTTAAATATTATTTTTTTAGTTTAGTGTCTGACTTAGATTTTGGGCTCATGGAAATATATTTCTTGGCCTTCTAACTTTAAAGCTTCCTTGGCAAGTGTATCAGTTTTTTCATTTCCAATATGCCCCCTGATGATCTATGATCCAGACCATTCAACACCAAGTCCATCAGTTTTTCCTCTATAACCCATATTTTTTTTTATTTCCCCAACTGAATCAAGGGCCGATCTTCAATCAGAAATCATCTTTGCTCCTTTTATTTACCCCTAAGTGACAACCCATAGCATTTTCGATTGTCTCCACTTCTGCCAAAAAGACGGTTGCATTGCAATCTCGGTTGTTTAGGAGGAGTATCGCACTGATTTCTGTTAAAACAGAATAAAGAATACAACATTTTAGAATATTTGAACAGTAGCCAAGAGAACAACTTATGCGTGGACAGATCCGGTTCTTATTCATTATACATTGCTTCTTCCAGAATATTCGGTTTATTCAAGAATTGTATGGATTGAAAAGTGAAGTAAAAGATTTGTGAAGGTTTTTCATTCAGTGGCTTACTTAACATGAAGGTTATTGATATGGTTGCAATACCTATAACAGAAACACATTTAAACGCGCTCGAGGATTGAAAAGCATCTCTCTTCATTACCAAATATTTTAAACATTCTTTGTAAATGAACAAAAATACTTTTCAGACAATAATTTATTATTTTGCTCCTGTCAATAATAAATTAATTTGAAATAATTTGAACATACCAAAAATAGTTTATTTCAAATACGTGTAGAACTGACTCGCAGAATTTCGCAGCACTTTCAGTTTGGAATGCGACCCAATTTGGATTTTTGATTCAAAAAAATTCCAAAAATGTAATTTTTTTTATAGTTTAATTAGTAATAATCTCCATGGACTAATATTTTTTAAAGGATCAGTGTATAGGAATTATTGATGAAAAAACTCTCCCTCCCTTTTATTATCATATCTATTCAAAATAAATTTCAGTTTCCTTTGATTATCTTATCTATTTTAACTTATAAACAAATTTAAAATCATTTCATGTACCGAAATATTAAAAAATAACAATGAAAAATTGCTTCAAACAGATGAAAATAAATTTTGTCACATTTTCGATTGAATATATGAGGAATTTTAGATTAGTGAATTTATTTAAATGAAGTCGCTTCGATCTCCTTGGGTATGTTTTTTTTTTGCGAAAGAGACTTGAATCTATACATCGAACATTCCGGATACAAATAAGGGTTTAAAAGCTTATAAAACTCTTTTCGATCAAAATCATATTTTTTTTCAGATATAAAAAATAAAACCCATTTCTGCTTTACATTAATTTCGATATTTTAAAGAAACCCTTCTATTTCACTTGTCTTCTAACAGTAATTTTTTCTGAGGTGTTTTATAACTCTTGCAAACACAAGTATTTGTTTCCTTATGTATCTTCTCATATTCATTTAAATACTTCCAAAAGCATTTTACATGAACTAATGCATACAAACTAAGTATAAAAGAAGCTGAGAATCCAGTCAAAATGCCTAATGCTAAAATTAGGAATGACTTCTACACTTGTGTATGAACTTGACATCTGAAATGAATAGATTAAAGAAATATCTGGTGTGGACTAATTCAGAGAAACTATAGAATACGTATTCGAAATAACAGAAATACATAAGAAAAATAAGAAATCCTTTTTGCTCTTTCGAGGCTTGAACTGAAGAGCAGCAAAAAATTATAAATACGTCTGGTCACTCTAGCCACCAAGCCACACCCTCCTTAAGCATTAACCCCTTCCGGTAAGATTGAAGAATGCAAAAATTATAGATGAAATTGCTATTTAATTTTTATTCAAGACAACTCAGTTTAGTTTGTAGTTCTAACTGATTTATAATAATTAATTAAAATTACATTATTGGTATGGATGTTATTGTAATTTGTAAGTTCACATTCAACATTTCTTCAAAAATCTCTAGTGATTTCGGATCAGCCCCTAGTTTTCGCGTTTACTCTAGGCATTCCGGTATTTTTTTACAAAATAATTTTAGGCACATAATGTGTACGACTCCAGAGTATTCACAAAATTCACATATTAATCATTAGGCGCGTTTTTTTTTTCTATTTGCTAATGTTTCACTATCATTAGTTTCAATATCAGTGTGCATCGGTCTGCCCAGTAGTGCCAACACAGACAGACACATGTATATTTATTTATATATCTATACACTAGTCGAGTTTGGCGACCAGCCGGTTCGCCAATCTTACTGTTGTTTAAAATTATCGGTTAAGTACTTAATATAACGTCATTGTCAATTAAATACTTTATGTAACTTGTCTTTTAAAACCAACTTTATCAAAATAATTCTAAAGGTTCAAATTTTGATAGTCATATAATTAATTCACTTATGCAGTTATAAAAACGTTAAGGCCATGATGTAGAATATGCGAAATTATATGTCAGCTTTCGCAACATTTGAACTTTAATTAAATTGGAAGTGATTAAACTGCAAATTGATATAAACATTTTTTTTACTGAAACAAAGCATGTTTTTAAATATAATTAATAGAATCATTATGTGCACTACTAAATAATTACAATCATTTATGTAATATTTCAACAACATTACTTAGATTAATCATAAAATTCAGGTTTTAGTTTTACTTTCAAAAGGATTTAAATGATGTGATTATTAATATTTAATTTTGTCTATAAATATAATTAAAAAATTATTAAGTCTATCTCTTTTAGTTAGAGGGAATTGTATTTTATGAATATTCTTGACACTACAGCTTTCAAATAAGCAAAGGAAGGTTTCTATCTACTACTATCAAATTTGATTAACTTATGAAGTTTTGAATAGAAATGTTTGGAACATTCACTATTTTCATTCTTGGTGGGCAATCAGTCTAGAGAAATCCCGGACGTTGATTGGGGCATCATCTTTGGAATGGTGGATGAATTGATTTTCAACGACCCGTTTTTATTGAATCTTCGAATCTTAATAAGTCATACAGTTTTAGAGATCGAGTTGATTGAAGTACATCTCTTTTTATTTAACAGCTAAAATTTCTTCTTTTTAAAAGTAACTACAGACACATGTTACGTATTATGTAGTTATTTACTTCATTTAGACCCTTTTTATTGTTGCATTTCTATTATTAAAGTTTTACAAATTAGCTGTTAATAATATTGTAAAAATCACAATTTCTCTTTGCATTCTTTTTAGAAAACACATTTTATTAGTTAATTTCATGCAGACACGTGCTGAAAATTGCATTTATATAGGTTTAATTTGCAATAATTATTTTTTTAATTTGAGTTTTCGTTAATCTAATGACAACATATCGATAAAAATAATTTTTCCCTTTCACTGGTAACTTGCTCAGTAGATTAAATTTTACTGTTTTGTCCGAAATGTATTGTTCAAAAATATAGTTAAATATTTCGTTAAAAACAGAAGCTTAAGTTATATGTTAAAACACCGATACCATGAGACAGCTGATTTTTTTAAAAGCTTTAATTTGTTTAAAAAATTATATTTATGCGATAATAGTTTCGGAAGTTATAGTGGAAAAGCATCGAAATTTCGCTTAATTTTTAAATAGTTCAAATTCTAATTAAAAATTTGAACAAAAGGGCTCCGAGGTGCACACTCCCTACCTCCAAGATATACAGGTTCTAAATTTGGTAGCTGTAGGCTCAATGGCCTAGCCACGCCCCCCCCTCCAACACACACACTGAGATTTATTACAAGTACAGATAAAAAAATAAGTTGGAATTTAACAAAATAAAAATATACATTGCTTGTCTCTCTTCAGCTCGATTTCGCTTCCCTAGTCCCCGCGCACTGAAAGATTCACTTCGGTTTTGAATGGTTCAAAAGATGGCATCTGTTCCGCGAGTTGGTTTTTCCCCTTATATTAATAGCGTGCTTTTTGATCTAAATTATCATTTTAAAATTTATAAACATTGTATATCCAAATGATAAAAAATGAAATATTTATGAAGATAAGGTTTAGTTTTATTAACTTTAACCCCATTCATACCACCAAATTCACGTAGCCAAAGCTGAGAATGAAGAAGTGAGTGGATAAAATTTCTAATTTAGCATCTCGGTGAAAAAGATAGCGGTTATAAAGAAGTAGATTTTGAAGATTTACTATTGGGTTGTTCGGAAAGTCATTTCGTTTTTTTTTTTTTTTTTTTTTTTTTGTCAAAATGAAAAGAAATTTTCGTTTAATGAATAAATTATTTATTAAATTATAAAATTGCCATTCTGGTCTAATACCTTTTGCCATATTTTTGGTAGTAACATGATTACACGCTCATAAAAGTTTTGGTCTTTGCTGTAAAAAAAACTGATCGAGGTGGTTTTTGACCTCCTCATTTGAAGGAAAAATTTTGCAAATCAGTTCTGGTACTGATGTACTGTTAACACATCTTCTCCACGCATATTGGCTAATTTATTTCTGGCTTGACAGCATTTTTACCTTTTATATAGCAAAAAAGAAAAAAAGGACGAAAATGCTGTTTATTGCTCTCCATATTTAAAAGGGCACCATCCAAAAACTACTGCGAAGAATCAGCTGCACTTTTTCACACTCAAGCCTTGCCATATCAGCTCTTAAAACATAAAATGATTTTGCGGTTTAAGTATGAAATTGGGTGCGAAAAATACAATTAAATCCTCTGTCGGGAAAAACGAAATTACCTTCCGAACAACCTAATAGAATCATTCTAATATTTCCATTATTTAAACTCGTATAGTGATATATATATGGAATAGTGATGCGTTTATAATTGATTTTTTCACTTTAAACTATTCCCCTTCCTTGAAGATTTTAAATTCAGTGATTCGATTAATGAGGCAGAATCGTAATTGTGTGAAACTGCAGTAAATAATTGTACCCTTTGTTGCCTGGAACCCTTTACTGCATTGTACCCTGGAATTTGACGCTTAAATCAATTCTTTCGTTTTCTTACTAAAATTAAACAGCTTCTCGAATCTGACATTAAAAGAATTAAATCAAACAATGAAAAGATGCAAATGATTTAAAAGGGGTCAAATCAGCGCTGTAAATGAATTAGATTTAGATCATGACAGTTTTGCCCTGTCACAAATGCCTAAAAACGATGGGGATTGCAATTAAGGTTAAAAAGTAAATTCCAGGTTCAGATTTAACAAAAAATTCTTTTTAAAGACGCTACACGACATGTTTTTAATTTAGTTCATGACAACTGAATTTCACTTTAATACCTAAACCTAAATGAAAGCAAATCCGATCTTACAGTAGTAGGGTATGCTTAGTATTAAAATAACGACCTTTCAAACTAGCACTAAAAAAGGATTTGTAGCGGTTTAGTTAAATTTATAAACCCTCTCTTAAATTAAGCATTTTTGCTACAAAAAAAAAATGTAACATTTTTATAAGGAAATTCGAAAAGGAACGGTCCTTTGATACCTGATAGGTTGCGCTAGACGAATTGGAAAGAAATATAAGGCCTGGATGATACACTTGTAAATACCCGCGAGTCTCGAATTAATGTTTTCGTATGTGATGGGAAATACAAGAACTCAAAGAACGCGCTCGCAATGAAACCACACAGCAGTCGCTTGCCGGCTCATAAAAACGGCGTCGGGATGCGAGAGATGTGGAGTCACAAAAGCCTTTCATGGGCCGACCAAGTGTCTCCTTTTTCTTTTGTAGGAGAATAACAGAAGGTTTTTTCTTTCAAAACTCAAATACAATTCAAATCAATCTGCTTCTGATAAAATGAAGAAAAATAGATACAAACACTTCAAAAAGAGTAGAGAATATTCTAGAAGACCCAAGTATGTCGAATAAAATTCAGACGATAGAGTTCATAACATAGTCCAAATTCTTCACAAAATGGCCAAAAAAAAACCGTCGAAAAAAAAGCACGGAGTTTGTTCGTTGAAGAGTAATAATCGGAACAATTTGTCTCTCCAAATTTCAGCGAAAATTCTCGATTACAGCAAAGGACAATCCAGTCCATCGCAAATGTCAGTTTTCCTTCCTTGCAGTTTTAACACTCGCCACAGTATGAGCATGGCAGGCATGTGTCAAAAGAAAGTCTTCACATAAGTTCAGTAACATGATGGAATAAGAGTATTCGCCTCGCGGGATATGGAAAAGAAAAAAATATGTATTAATAACACTGCAATGCTCAGAACTAAAAGAATATCAAGAAAAATGACAATCATGAAATCCAGCAATAATTTTGCTTTAGATATCTTCGCGTCTTCTAAGGTACTCTCATTTTAATTCAGACACAACAATTGGCAGTTGTTATGGAGGTAATCGATATTAATTATTACTTAGTCATATGTGAGGTAGAAAAAGTACTACAATCATTATTATCATCATCGGCATAAAGGGGGGGGGGACCAACCCGAGATATTGACGAATCTGCACGATTCAGTGCTTTTCGAATTCGAAATACACATTTTTGGCATTATGCCTATATGTCTGTTTGTGTCAAAGATAATTCAAAAATGCTTTGAACTAGGCTCATGAAGTTTGGTACATTAGCTCTGCTCCAAATTGAGATTTGCATCAAATTTTTATCTAATCTTGTAGGTATAAGGTACCTGTTCGGCTGTCAATAAATACAAAACGAAGATAGCTAGATCGATATAATTCGAAACACAGATTTCACTACATAGTAGACATACATCAAATTTTAAACTAATTCAAACAAGGGTTCGCTGGAGCTGTGCAACGCAATATTTCGGATACATGTAAACGAAATTCCTCAAAAATGCAGTGCCTTAAAAGCAGTCATAACACCACATACCCAATCTGATATATACGTGTAGATCTGCATCAAAGTTTCGTCGGATAGTTACAGATTGCTATATATTCATATTATTCTATCGTGCGGCAGGGTTTCACCGCGAAAACATACGCCAAGTCTTACACAACCGATTCGGTAAAAATGCTAAAGTCACGCCGAAGGTTAATATTTCTAAACTGTTGTACGCCAATGCCATGCAAGGTATTGTTTTGGATAACACCTTCATTAGAGGGTATGCGAGAAAGATTTCAGGCGACCACACGCACTGTTCTTTACGCAGTATCTTGCATTTCTTACGTTATCTATTAGCTGGTAGAAAGATATTTATTTAAAGAAATAGATGCAATCACTAAATAACACGAATCAGAATTTCATTAACGGTAGCAGCTGCAGAAAAATTGCTAATTTCATTGAGTCAATGACATCGCAAGCTAGATATCCATGCCCGCCGGTAATCCTCTACACTCTCGCTCGCTAAAACACTCTACTTTTGCCCTAAAAGGCACGTTCCCTGCCATCTCGTATGGAAAATTGAGTAAAAACGAAGAATCAGTGGATAAAAAAAAGCTGAATTTCTTTGAAGATCAGAAGTGGATTTATTTGCTGATCCTAACCGTTACATATTTCGTAGTCTAACCTGTAATAAATTACCAATTTGATTTCATACTTTACCTTGTATTTAAAGTAAACGGGTTGTTTTTGATTTATTTTAGTTTATTTTATAACATAGTAAATGCCCACACATTTTCATAAATTTATAAGCAATGTTTGGTGAATAGCTGAATTAATTAAAATTGAACGCAATCAGTATGTCTAATGTTATCTTTGATATAGAAAAATTCTGATGTTCATGATTTTTTTTCTATAAACATTTTAATGCCATGTAGCCCATTACTGAATGATATCAAAAGTTGCCATTCAGCCTAGAATTAGATGGGTATGAAGCACACCTATATTCAGTATGTATCTCTGTGCATTACCCGTTGGTCATAATGTAAATGGCTTGCGATTCAAACCTACTATTTAAATAGGCGCCGGCGTCCTGGCACAGGGGTAGCGTGTCTTCCCCGTGATCTGGGCGTCCCGGGTTCAAGTCCCGGCTCGGGCATGGTTGTTACTCTGTGTTCTGTCTGTGAGGCGTGTGAATGGAGCCCCCTGTAAAAAGGGGTTGTGCAAGCGAATGTGTGTGCCAACTTCATTTGAGCTACAATTCAGACTTCTGCCCTCTTGGTGCTCAGGGGTCTTTATCCTCAGAAGCTACTGCACCCCCTTTCCATAGAAACACGGACACGACAAAAAAATTTAAATAGGCAAACTTTTACTATATATTGATTATAATCGATATAAGATTAAGCATCTTTAGGCCTGAATCACAGAAAATAAATGCATTAAGCATGAAATTGTTCTAGACATTAAAAACAGGGGGAGAGAGTCAAATCCCACGGTATCACAATGACAAGAGTCAAATCCCACGGTATTACAATGACATTAGAAAATAAATTACTCTGTCATGTTGTTAAATCCCAAATTAACTTTCCTGACAGTGCAATTTCATCTTTTTACTTTCTCGTATGCTTTTATAGTAATCATCAAAGTATGCGAACTCGAGATTATGATAAATCTCAACATTTTAAACCTATCCGAGTTTGAGAAACATATTTCTGGCAAGTCTGCGTCAAAAATAACCAAAAACCACTATGATCTAGATAGATGCAATTTGGTATATGATCATTATACCAAATTTGTATATTTCTGTGAAATTCTGAGCAAAATACTGTCAGAGAAACTTCGTCTGCCAGGTGGTGGGATATAATTTACACGAATGCAAATTAACATGACAACTACAGAAAGCATAAAGACAGGTGAATAAAATTCGGTTCACAGATTCAATATCTATACTATCGTCGCCTGTTCAATATTGAGCTAAATCCAACTATGAAATGAACGTTTTTTAGTCTGTACTTTCAAACGATGTAAACGCAATATCTTAAAACGCAATGATTTAAATGTATCAAATTTCGGATACTATTCATCGCATGCCAGGGATTCATCGCCAAATAGCCAGTCAAGAGTGACACGACATATTCGTTAAAAATATTAAACTCACGCCAGAGATTTGATACTTCGCGATTATCGTTCAAAAATGCAATTCAAGGCTGTCGTGACTTACGTGTAGGCAAAATAAAGTTCAAGCTTTAAAAAAAATAATCTTCTTTATTAAACATTTCTTTCAACTCACACCTATCAACATCAACCTTTCCTTTTTAAATCACACACACACCTCCAAACAAAACACATCGCCATCTCTCGTTTCCTCCCCTTTCTTTCTCCCGTTGCCAATCCACAAAAAACAACCAAAGAAACTACCTTTATATTTCTGGTTGCCATACAGGAAATATATAAAAACAAATTAAAGAATGCATCTAAATAAACATAAATTTAAAATTTAGTGACCCTGACACCTTCCCCCCAGAGTCATATTAGATCCAAAGATTTAATATGGCAAAAAAATAATAAGGGTCACATCATTTACACTTATCAATAGACTTTCCCTACTAATAAATAATTTTAAAGTTCCAAAAATTCTTAAATTCTCTATAAAGTTCTAATTCGTCTTCTTCTATTTACAGTCGAGATAGTGCATCTGCATTGCTTAGTTTTGACCCTTTTATGTGACTTGCCTCGATGTCATGGCGTTGAATGGCTAACGCACATCTCTGCAATCTTGGACATTGGGGCACAGCACTCGTAAGAAACACTAGCGGATTATGATCGGTTAGCAAGAAGATCTTAGCTCCACAAAGTAAAGTTTCAAATCTTTTCAAAGCCCAAATAATAGCATACGCTTCTCGCTCGATTGTAGACCACTTCTGTTGTGTTGGACTCAGTTTCTGGCTTCCAAAAGCTATTGGATGTACCTTGTTTCCTTCATCCATTTGGCCTAGACAACACCGCACTGTTGTCTGCGAGGCATCCGTGTGCAAGTAGTATGGTTTCTCTATATCAGGAACTTTTAATTCTGTAATTCCACACAATGCTGTCTTCAACTCGTTGAATGCTTTTTCAGCCTCTTTACCCCATGGAATTTCATTCGGCACTTTCTTCTTAGTAAGTTCTGTTAATGGTAAAGCAGTTTTTGCAAAGTTTGGAATATATTGCCTGTAAAAATTGCATAATCCTAATGCACTCCTCAGTTCTTTCTTTGTCTTGGGAGATTTTAAGTTTTGAATCGCCTTTATTCTTTCTTCATCAGGTGCGTGCCCACCTGAACCAACTACATGTCCCAAGTATTTAACTTTCTGTCTTGCAAAATCACACTTGTCCAAATTTACTGAGAAATTAAAATACTCCAATCTTTTGAAAACTTCTTCCAAATGTTTCATATGCTCCTCCCACGTATCAGAAAATACCGCTAAATCATCAATGTAAGCACAAGCAAAGTCAGATATAGGTTGGACCATTTTAGACATGGCTCTTTGATAAGTTGCAGCAGCGTTCCTTAATCCAAACGGTAATACATTCCATTGATACTGACCTCGGTGAGTTCGGAAAGCTGTTAAATGTTTGCTGCTTTCTTCCATTGGTATAGCCCAATATCCCTTTAACATATCTAGCACCGTTATAAAATTTTTCTTCCCTACTAAGAAATTCAACTCCATCATATTCTGCATCGGATATGCATCAGGTACAGTCAGTGCATTTAAACTTCTGAAATCTATGCATAGCCTTATGGTTCCATCTTTCTAATGAACACATATCACTGGGTGTGCTATTTCACTTACTAGATGTTCAATTAATCCTAACTCTAATAATTCATCTATTTGTGCATCCACTTCTCTTTTCAAATTCTCCGGTATCTTATAAGTTTTGGGTTTCAAGGTTTCCTCTCCAGCTTTTAACTTTATCACATGCTCCCCGACTTTAGCTCGTTTAATTCTTCCAGAAAACAACGTTTTGTATCGATATAGCAAATCCTTGAACTGCTTTTGTTGTGTCTCGGTTAGGTATTCAACATTCACTCTTTCTAATGCTTCATCATTTCTCTCAGCTATTGAAAGTTTTGGTGTTTCGTATATCTCACCGAATTCCTCATCAATATCATAAACCACTCCAACAGTCTGAATTCTTGCTTTGTATTCCCTCATCTTGTTTACATGGAGCAATCTTGAATTCCCTTCAGGCATCCTCAAATAGTAGGAATTTGGTTTTACTCTCCTCACAACTTCAACAGGGCCAATCCATCTAGCATAAAGTTCATTGGTTGAGTCCGGTATTAATACAAGCACTTGATCTCCTGGTATAAATTCTCGAGGTTTCCTTCTAATATTGTAATATTCAGCGTACTTACTTTGTTGTACCTCACTTGTCAATTTTGCTTTTCTTGTTGCTACCTCTAACTTTCCTCTTAACTCCTTCAAATAATTCTCTACTGATCCTTTCAGGTTTAGAGGTAATAATATCTCACCAGTCCAAGCTGATTTTAATATCGACAGCGGACCTTTTGGTTCTCTTCCATACATCAGCAGAAAAGGTGGAACACCTGTCGTTGCATTTGGAACTTCTCTATAAGCCCACAATAAAAATGGTATTTGTCTATGCCAACTTCTTCCTTCCTCTCTGATAATGTGATGCAGCATATTCTTAAAAGTTTGATTCCATCTCACATTCAAACCATTTCCTTCCGGATGGTACGGTGTTGAAAAGCGTGGACAAGCTCCTAGAATTTTTAAAAACTCTTGCGTTAAACTTGATATAAAATTAGTTGCATTGTCCATTACAATCACTTCGGGAATTCCGGTCCTACTGAAAATTTCCAGCAGAGCTTCACACGTATTCTTAGCCGTCAAAGATTTTAGAGGGACTGCTTTTGGCCATCTAGAATGTTGATCCATCAAACACAGAATGTACTTATGTCCCTGTGATGATATTGGTTCTACAGGACCTATTAGATCTACATTTACCACTTGGAATGGTAGTTCGGGACTACATACAGGTGTTATTGGAATCTTATCAACTGAACGATTTACTTTTCTGCATTGACAACCATGACAGGAACTACAATATGCTCTAATCTCCTTGCTCATACCTGGCCAATAGAATGAGAATTTGATCCTCTGAATTGTTTTCCGAGCTCCTAAATGTGCTCCAAATACTGATTCATGTGCAATTTCTAGTATCTTTTTCTTTCTAATTTCAGGAATCACTAGCTGTCTTACCTTATTTCCACACATAATCTCTTCAGGGTATAGCATATTATCCTCCAATACATGACCTCCTTTGTTTTGCTTAGCCAATCTCTATGCCTCTTGAAGAGTATCGCACCTCCTTTGTTGATTCTTAAAGATCTCTGCTTTATTTCTGTTATTCTCTTCAGCATCATATTTCTCTATTATCGGCTCCCCTTCTTCCATTTCATTATTCACACTCACATTCACTGCTTCCTTTTGAGCATCTGATCTTAAGTTCACAGCAACTGTGACAGTTGGATTGTACATTCTCTTTTGTTCCTTCAATGCTTCATACGTTTCCATATCCAATAATATGTCAGCATTTAGTTCATCCAGAGTTGCCACTATCGTCTTAATTACAGGTGTAACATACGAATTCGTCACTTATCCAATTTCCACTTCTTTTAGTTCAGCCTTTAAGCTTGTACCAAACGCAGGTTGCAGCATTATGCATCCTTTAGAATCTACTTCTTTACCCACCACACTGCTTCTAAACACACTTATTTGTGCTCCTGAATCTACAATAGCTTCGTACTCAGTTCCTCCATATGAAATTTTTACTATTTTAAGATCAGACATCTTTGGATGAACAGCAACCCCTTTCTGATTTTCCATTACAACCTCACCGTTGAATCTCGCAGTAACTACTTTGCTTTCGATCTCTTTTTCTTCAAGAACTTTAACTTCCGCCACTTTAACCTCAGTCCTTCCTCTCCCTTCTTTCTTATCCCGACAAAATCTGGCCAAATGTCCTGCTCGCCCACAGTTGAAGCACGTAACTGGGTTTTTGAAAGAACTTCGCTTATCAAATCTCCTGTGATTACTCGACTCTTGTCTATATTCTTCACCAAATATATGATTTCTTTTATTAAAATAGCTTTGTTTTTCTTGACGGAAATTTCTATACGATGGATACAAAGAGGCTTTATTATATTGCCTTGCATTTTCATATTCATCTAACTTCTCAGAAAGAGCATCAACTGTAACAATTTTACTCCAACAATCAATAAAATGTTGTTGAATATCTCTCGATACCTGTTCCTTCATCTGCTCCACAATAACAAGCTGTTTCAGACTTTCAAAATCATTAATTTTTAATCCCATAATCCACTCGTTGAAATAATTCGCCAACTCAAACCCAAAATCTCGCCAAGTATTTTCAGACGATTTACAATGACTTTTAAATTTTATTTTAAATGCTTCCGGGCTCAATTTAAATCTTTTCAATAATATACTCTTCACGTGCTCATAATCGTTTGCCTTTTCTTCAGGTTCCCGGGCAATTAAATTCGCCATTTCCAACGGCAATAGTCCAATTAGATTAGTTACCCAATTTTCCTTTTTAATCTGCACTCTTCCTGCTTGTCTTTCAAATAATATTAGATAAAAACTTATATCACCTTCTTTGGGATCAAAGTTATGCATTAACCTTTGCAATCCAACTTGTTCTTGCATCCTTTCATCTTGAGAACTCATTTCTCCTCCAACACCCCTATTCACAAACGATGTCTCTATCTTCAACCTTTCTAATAAAAACTCATTTTCTTGTCTCTTCTTTTCCAATTCAAACTCATTTTCTTGTCTCTTCCTTTCTAATTCCTTTTGACGCTTAATTCCTTCCTCTCTTTCATTAACTATTCTTTCTAATAATTCTTTCACAAACTCCTCCTCATACTCCGTACTTCCTAGTATGATCTTTTTTAAATCAACAACTTTCATATCTTCCGTAATAGTTTCTCCTAATTCCTCCGCCAAACACTGCAAATCTACCTTCTTTGATCTTCCTATAAACGCCATTTCTAAACCAACTCTTCTAAATAAACTTCAATAAATATTATAAATTATATACTTTCTTTCAACAACCTCTATAAAAATAAAAATAGCTTACTTTTCACCAGAGTCGAAATATTAGAATTCTTGGAATTCTTCGAATTCTCGAAATCCTTTCAAAGCTCACTTCTTCAAATTCGCTTGAAATCCATTGGGATATTTCCGCGTATTTATGTCGTGACTTACGTGTAGGCAAAATAAAGTTCAAGCTTTAAAAAAAATAATCTTCTTTATTAAACATTTCTTCCAACTCACACCTATCAACATCAACCTTTCCTTTTTAAATCACACACACACCTCCAAACAAAACACATCGCCATCTCTCGTTTCCTCCCCTTTCTTTCTCCCGTTGCCAATCCACAAAAAACAACCAAAGAAAGTACCTTTATATTTCGGGTGGCCATACAGGAAATATATAAAAACAAATTAAAGAATGCATCTAAATAAACATAAATTTGAAATTTAGTGACCCTGACAAAGGCATTATATAGGATAGCACCTTTATTAAAGTATATGCGATAAACTTTTGGGGAGATCACACCCGTTGGTTTTGATACAGTACTATGATTTACAACTGATAATAGCATGTCTAATGTATATAAAAAACCGATAATAACATGCCTAATCTACTGAACATCAAGTAATGTAACACATATTTATTTCAGTAACCAAGACAGAGTTGAGTGATAGAAACCTAACCACTTGGACGCATCAAACTTCAATATCATTCCATATTTTAGAATTAATACAATTTGTGTAAAATTTATTTGTCAATTAACCTAATTCCATTCGAAAATCTGCTTTTCCTTCCACCACTAAGGACCTTCGGTAATTGACAATTCGGCAGTTTGCATACATTAACTCCCAGTTTTAAAACCACACCAGGGCTATTTCGGGACAGATTTCGTTATTTTAAGTCTCGATCTGATGATAAGGATGACACCACTTTCCAAACTTCTACATCGCACCGGGGGAAAGAAGTTTGACACCGGCGGATTTAGAGTGTACAAGATATGCTTACATGAAGGTTCTTCGGTGGAATCGGACCTCGAGCCTGAAAACCTCCAGTTCCGAAACCGAGACCATCCCACCTGGCCACCGCACACTGCCAATTCGCAAATCCGCTTTTTTTACATATCTTGAGTTTGGCAAAACACTGGTGTAGATAGAAATCAGTCGAAACGAGCATTATAGACTTAAAGCATACAGTTTTAGTTATAAATCAATTATACCAGTGATTCTCAACCTGTGGGGCGCGCCCCCCTAAGGGGGCGCGAGCATGTCCAAGAGAAAATGCTATTTAAAAATGATTAAGTGATTGAAAGGAAAGAACAGACACACACATACAAAACAAAATACATTTCGACATATTTAATAATTAACTTATTAAATTAAAACATCTTACTAAATTAAAAACAAATTTAATAATTATTAGTGGTTTTATTGGGCCTGTCTTGCAGTGCAAAGGTTTTCGAAGGAGGGTTTAACATTAGAAATAGACACTCTCAGTTCTTTTTCTAAATTTAGCTGAGGTCTATATTTTGTCTTCAAAGAAGCCACCGCAGAAAATCCAGTTTCACAAAGGTAAGATGTTGAAAATGGTAGTAGAACGCGAAATGCCCTTGTTTTTAGTGCAGAAAACTCATCATCCACTCCTGCCCAAAATTCAAAGAGTGATTTGTTACTAAATTGTCTTTTGGTTTCGCCACTTACCGTGAAGTCTATGAAGGTTTCCTCCTCTTCAATTGAGAGTCCTTCGGGAGTATTTTGAAATGGGTCCTTCTCCCACTTGTAACCTGATATCAGTTTGCTGTCAGCAAGAAAGTATTTTTTAAAATTCTTTGCTAGCATTGCTAAATGATTTTCAATGGTTACAAAAACAACTTTTACATGTTGTTCTTGAGCCTTGTAAGTTTTAATACAATCATTCAAATTTGCAAACATTGTTAAATTTTCTTGCTTTAAATTTCTGCTCCACAATTCCAATTTCCAATGAATTAACTGTATCACACATATCCAATATATGTGTATTTGCTCCTTGGAGCTGAAGATTCAAGTTATTTAATTTTTCGAATATGTCGACCATGTAGCTCAATTTCATCACAAAAAAAATTATGGCGAAAATTCTCAGCTTCCGGTCTGTTTTCCTCTTCTTGGAGAACGGCGATTTCTTCTCTTAATTCATAAACACGTTGCAAAAATGTCCCTCGTGATAACCATCCTGCCTCGCAATAAAATAGTAAAGCTGAATATACTGCACCCATGTCTTTACAAAGTGAGGAAGAGACCCCTGAAATCAAGAATCTTCTTTTTATATAATTTACTGCGGTTACAACCCTAGTTAGCACAATATTCAAACTAGGACTCATTTCTTTGGAAGCGAAAGCTGCTCTGTGGATCCTGCAATGTGTGCAGACGCACTGTGGCGATTTTTGTAACACAAGTACGTGAATACTTTGGAATCTTCCGGACATAGAACGAGCACCATCGGTGCATATTCCGATGCAATTTTTCCATTCTATGTTTGCCTCGTTCATAAAATCATTTAAGATAGCAAATAATGCGAATGCTGTTGCTTTGAATTCTATTGGTTTGCAGAAAAGTAATTCTACTACTGACAAATCATCACAAAATCTGACATAGGCAATGAAATGAGCATCTTTATTACTATCTGTAGCCTTATTGAGCTGTATTGAAAACAATTTGTCACGTAACTTCGACAAAAGCTGACTATATCAGCTGCTGATATAGCTGACTTCAGCTATATCTGCAATTCGATGGGCAACAGTATCATTTGAAAGAGGTATAGATTGAAATTGTTTTGCAAATTATCTCCAAACATAAATTCTACAATCTCAATTGCGGCTGGCGAAATAAGCTCTTCACCAATGTTGTGAGGCTTTTTACATCTGGCTATTTTATATGAAACTTTGTAAGAAGCAATTAAAGCTTTTTCCTTCACAGACAAAGTTTTTTTAAACAATGATTTTTGCTTTTAATATGATTTTAATTTTAATTCGAAGAATTCTCTGGGTTTGTTTACGTACTCACTATGAAGAGTTTCAAAAGATCGTTTAAGCTTATTAGGTTTCATACTGTCTGCCGCCACCTTTTTTGAGCAAATGATACACAGGGGCCTTTCTTCTTCATATACTTCAGTATTAGTGAACCCAAAATTTAAATATTCTTGAGAATATTTTCTTGATTTTATTTTCGGAACCCCGCTCGTCTGTGTACTTGTTGATGCTTGTCTATCGTCTAATGCTCGCTTACGCCACATAAAAATTTATCCATGATTCAGCATAAGTTTGCTGCTTGAATATTTAAAACGGTGAATTGCAATTACACGAAAATATATGTAACATGTACATTCAGAATAGATTCAATAGCGACAGAAGGATCGACTCGAATGAGATTGTCTGGAATTGAAATTGGCGTCATAGAACTTTCTCCTTCTCCCTATGAGAAAACATTTGTTCACATCTGCGCACGCTCCTAACTTAACTTTTAAGCTAACCAGACAAATTCCAGACAAATCGAAATTTCTCGCGAAACCGTGGGAATGCTTGACATGGCGGGACGCAAAAGCAATAAGAAGGCATAGGATTCTTGTTTTTTCAATGCCGAGAATCGGTGTTGCAAATGTCAATATAATTTTCATATTCTTGGTAATTTGTAAAGTTTAAAATTAAGGTTTTAGTGTAGGTTTAGCACCCAAATACTCAAAATGCATATTGTATACATTTTATTGTATGTTGTGGGGAGGGGAGGGGCGCGATGAAATTTATGATTGAAAATCGGGCCGTGAATACTAAAAGGTTGAGAAACACTGAATTACACAGTTTCAGTATGAAATAACCAACATCCTATATCCAAGTTATTTCGCTTTAAAGCGAAATTTTATCCGCAGTTGCGCGTATTAAATTCTAATGAATAATTGAATCCTGAATAGGTTCGTAATGCATTTTCATGCTGTGATACAATTTTTTAACTTAAAGACAACTTAAAAATAAGCTTAGGAAAATTCACCCGGATTCTCTGAAACTGATTAAAAATGTAATTTAATTTCATAACAGTTGAAAAATAATTTTATATTGATTTTAGAATATAAGTAAAGCAATCTTAAGTGTATCGTATAAAAAAATCCGAATTATTTTATTTATTTTACACACTCACATGCAAACAGACTACCGAGTTATGTTACTCGAGTTCTTTCCCTGCGTGTTATATATCGATATGCTGATTGATATCACCAAGAGACATCAATTAGCATATTGGCGAAGCTCTGGAAAGGGAGCGTGGTTGAGGTACTCAGGTCTTCAAGGGGCTGTTGTGTTTATAAAGGAGAAGGACTTTGCGAAAACGTTTTGGACAAGCAAGTGATGCTATAATAAAAGAATGAAAAGAAGCATAGCAAAACGAGAATTTGCAAAATATAAAAAAATGATAAAGCAAACGAGCAAAAAGATCACCTTAAAAAATAACAGAAAAAAAAAGCACCTTAAAAATATCGCAGATATAGTTTAAAAAGATTAAACATACTAAGTTAGGCTACAAAATATGATAAAAATAAGAAAGATGACGACAATAGATAGAAACGATCAAAGAAATGAGAAGCCATAAAATTTATATATTCCCTACTAGCTGGTATCTGGCGCGTTGCTGCCGCAGAAAAAAGGATCTTGGAAACATCATGTGGAATTTGAAATAGTTATCTTGTTTCATTCAGAATGATAGAAAGAATGGTATTTATTTTCTTATCGGCAGTGAATACGTTCATTGAAACTGATGGACATATCAAGGAGAAGTATCAATTGTAAATATTCTATTTTTATTATTCTAGTCTACAAACAAATATTTATTTTTATGTATCAGATTTGAGTGATCTTTTAGTATTGTAATGCTTGGTGTTCTTTCAGAGTGTTAAGGAAAGAAACTATTGGTGGTATCTCGAGACTCGTGAATATTCGTTCAAAATTCTCAAGTTTAATAATAGAAAATGCGATTAAAATAATTTCCTTTAAAACTGTATACAAAGAACATGTATTTATACCGACAAATCTTTAATCTAGTTGAAAAGATAATTATTGAAAATTAACATGAAACAAAATCATTTGTACGGTAATATCTTTGGAAATGACTGCAAAAAACGCTAGAATTTTCTGAAATGTTGAGTTAAAGTTTCAAAACTATAGGACTGGTTCCCCTAAACCTTTCTCTCACACTCTCCAATAAAACTATTTCTTCAGAAAGACTTACAATGCATTTACGTACGACAGCTTTGAAATATTTACCTCTAACTTGAATGTAGCAACTTTACTGAATCTGTGGCGTCTGCTTGGCGAGTTATTTGATTGGTTAATCCATGGCTAATAGATGCGGTCAATAGATCCGTAAATGTTTGTTATACTTTAGATGACTGTATTGTGTCTATAACCCTCCCGAAAGGGCAAGCAATAAATATTCAAAGTTTCATGAGCGGTACGGCAGCGCATGAGACATACAAACATTCACTTTTATTAATATAGAAGATAATATTTATTGGTTTACATTTCTCCATCAGAAATTTCTGGGATTCTATAATATTTATGTAAATGAAAACGTGGTGGTTAATAAATAATTATACACATAAAAAAAGGCCTGTAGAGTGCCAACACACACACACATTAAGCTTTATTATAAGTATAGATTAGAGTATGCAGATAACAAATTTACTATTTAGGAAGTGAAATGGGTTGTTAGTTATCTATATCTATACTTATAATAAAGCTCAATGTGTGTGTGTGTGTGCGTGTGTGTGTGTGTGTGTGTTGGCGCTCTACAGGCCAGACCGTTGGACCTATAGCTACCAAATTTGGTACATGTATACCTTGGAGGTCCGGAATGTGCACCTCGGAGCCCTTTTTTCGAATTTTTAATTAGAATTTGAATTAATTAAAATTTAAGCGAAATTTCGACGTTTTTCCGCTGTAACTTCCGAAAATATGATCGCTTAAACATGATTTTTACATCAATTTAAAGATAAAAAAATTAGCTTTCTAACGGCATCAGTCTTTTTAATTTATAACGTAAAATTCTGTTTTTAACGAATTTTTAAAGAAATATTTTAACTATGTTTTTATCACGTGACTGGATAAAATAAAAGAATGCCGGAAGTTCAAATAAAAAAAAACTATCATCGTAAATCAAGTCTAAAGAAATGCAACTTTCAGCACGTGACTGGATAAAATAAAAGAAACATAAAATGTGATATTTTCTAAAAAAATAAATGCAAAGCAAAGGTTTCTTTAATCGTTTGCAATATCTAAATCATTTATTCCATAAATCATCTTTATTTACAGTAAAACTGATTGAATTTAGACAGGATATGCATTGAAATCCCGAATTAATGGCATATTTATGTAAGCGTTCGCAATATTTGGATCATTAATTTAATACTTTTTTTCCCTTTCTCGCTTTCTTTAAAAAACACATTTAATATTTTGGCAACATCATCGAATTTTTTTAATATTTCGGAAGCATAACCGATGGTTAAAAGTGACTGATTTATAAAATTAAAGAATATTATTAGGAAAAGGTGTACTTTTAGAACTTTCCGTCCATCATCTTAAAGAAAATATTAATCAATGCCCGGAATTACTTCAAGGCTAATGAATATGTGATTTAATTGAAAATTTTAGAACGCTTTACACATGGCGAACCGGCTGGTCGCCAAAGGCGGCTAGTAAGGAATAATTGTTGAACAATTGGATACTTTCCTAGGGCAGGAAAGTTGCTGGAGTGATCTCATTCCCAACAAAAATAAAGACCTAAGTAACTACTCGTCTTCTTCCTGTTTGGAGAATATTCTGGGGAAGTTAGAGGTTTACAGACTTCCTCGAAGGGTAACTTTGCAAACTTTGAATCCGAAGCAAAAGAAGATAAACTAATAAAGTGCATAATCACATCGGTTAACAAGAATGCATTCAAAGCAAGACGTAAGAATATTCTCATGAAGTATGAAACAAAAAGTTAGATGAATAGATAAACAGTATTTTTTATAACATCATACAGTACTATTGCCTAATAATAAGTTTGAAACTGTAATCAAGGAATTAAAGATTTATTATGGGTCAGAACTTTGGATAATTGTCATGAATTAAATCCATTTAAGGAAAATACAGAATATAAAATACAAGTATTTACAGACGACGCAATTATATTGATGAAAGCGACTGCATTTTATTTCATTCAAAAGAGCTCATTAATTTTACAGAAAATGGAAACGGGCCATTGATTTCAAAATAGATTAAATAAATTTCAAGAGATTTTATTCAATGGGAGTGTTTTTCTTTTATCAGGAATTAAGTTATATGATACAAGAATGGGTTACTCAAAAAGACTTAAATATTTGGAATTTTTTAAATATGAATTTGTCTTTTTATGACTTGTCTCAATCATCTGCAATGAAAATTGGGAAAATTATCGAAAAAATGCGACTTTTCGTTACGAGATAAGTAAAACAGAGAAACAAACTCCAATTACTTTATTTGCTAAATGTTACTAAACCCAGTAGAGCAGTTCCAACGGAGGCAATACAGCTTTTAACTGGCCAACTCCTCCTTCAAACTGATTTGGACAGAGAGAAATTTAATTCAATAGCAGATGAGGACATCAAGTTTGTTAAGGAAAAACCTTCAAATAAAAACTTCGATTATGAAAAAGATATTATTCTTTGAAATGGTCATCGATTTCATGAAAATATTTTAAGGTATCCAACTACGTTCGAAGGAAAATTTTTGAAAAATTGGATTTTTTAGAAATTAATTATGGTTTTTATGTGTATTATAAAAACTATAAATGCAAGAACAATTATTTGAAAATACAGTATATTGTGAGAAATGGGGAAGTTTATAGTAAATTTCAATGAAATTTAACCAAAACGGTTAACTCTCTACACAATATTGTAATGCAGCCATCCTATTTTTCTTTGCACACAAGAGCATAATGATGAATGAAATGAACCAAAATCTAAAACAGTTTGAGATGCAAGGAAGTTATGGGTAAAAGTATGCGCATATATACATTTTCCCCCCATTAGTTTATAAGTGAAGTTTTTAAAAAACACCTACAAAAAAAAAGTGTTTCACCGAAAATAAAACTGGTTTTTTCCCTTGCCCATATCATTAAAAACACAGGCTGCAATTTGTATGTAAATGCCTCTTATTACTTTTGGGGATATCATGTTAATAGCATAGAAATTTTATAAAAATGAAAGTCAAATTTTAGTTGAAAAATATGTGACCCTGGTTGTTAGGTCAAGCCTTCCTTTTCCTACAAAATTTAAACTGTTTTGGGAAGAGAAATGTCTGACCTACAAGAAATAATAAGAATTTAAAGAAATCTATCAATGTGTCGTTAATCAGTCTTTTTAACGTAGTCGGATACCTTAACACTGCCATGGAAACAGAATGCCGTATTTATATTGATGGTTCAAAGATGAAAGATAGGAGTTTGGGCTTGGTATTTCAATGATATCGCGATATACTTGGCTGACTGATGGGTAAGTGTCTTTAAGGCTGAAGTTGAATCAATATCTTTAGCAATGAATTTTACTAAAACAAAAAAAAAATAGCAAGGTATATTTTATTACTGATTTTAAATCTATGTTAATGTTACTAGATATATAAGAGTAATTACATTGGATATGACGGATAAAATTGTAGATTCTGATTTAGCTATAAACGTGGTTTGAAAAAAAAAACGCATAATGGTTATTATGGAAATGAGAGAACCGATTACACAGTCAAAAAGGAGTTAGAGAGTAATAGAAAGTACTATAAAAAATCTAAAGTACGCTAAGAGCAGAATCGTATCAAAAAAGATTATGGATCCACAGCAAATCTGTTTGAAAAATCTGAATAAAAGATATTAAAACCAAGAAATTCTTCTCTGAAGTCAAATTAATTCGCATTTTTAAAAACATTTATATTGGTCATGGTATATTTAGAAATCACCAACATAGGTTCTTCAGAAAGGAGTTGCTTTGTCAGTGTGAAATTTCAGAAGGAACTGTAGACCATATATTGATAAAAGATGGCTCTAAATGGTATAATTTGATCTTTCGTCTCTGAATAACAAAATCTGAAAAATCGTATTTGGCACTGTATTGTAAAAAAATCCTGTATCGATATTGCTCAAATTTTATCAACTGAAATTAAATGATTTTGTTGTTTTGTTTAACCATTTTGAATAATGTATAGCGTTTATAGTATTGTAATTTTCATTATGTAATTATAATTGCTATATGGTTAGTTTGTTATTGTTTCTATTGTTATGTTTGACGGAGTCTTTCTAGAAAAGCGTGTGGCTTTTATATTAGTATGCGTTTGTAGCTACTCGAGAAATCTGACGTGCTATCCTCGAAGACACTGGAATATTTGTGGGTTGCTTGCTATGTGAGGTGAACATTGTAGCCACGTCATTTAATATCCCATTTAGCATTTGACTTGGTCAAGATTTCTTTATTTTTTCTCCAGACTGTACAAATACATTTAATTACAAAAACTCCGTTCAGATTCATTAAAAATGGGCGTATTTATTAAAACCTGTTAACATAGTGTTAATTTATTTAGAATAGCAATAAAATTAAATAGTATATAATAATTTAAAAATTGCAAAAATTTAAACATATCTTTCAATAACAATGAATTTACCTGTCAGATTTCATTCATATAATTTTCAGCTTTGGTTTAGTAATTCTATTCACACATTTGAAGGCAGGCGAGTAAGAATTCACAGCTTTTTTTAAAATTATATTCATAAGGTCACCTAATAATACTTATAGCTCATTTGTATAATTATTTTCCTTTATTTGTAATTTAGAAATCATTTTTACTTAAAATTTGTTTTTTAATGGTATTTCAATGCTAATTACTCTCTCTCTCTCTCTCTCACACACACACACACAAAATAAGTCTGCAAGTAGGCTTTCACATTTTTTTAATAATCCGTTTTTTATCAGTTGAATTTCCCTCATAATTAAGCAAATCACCAGTCGAAAAAATTGAACACATTCTGAAGAACTGCATAAAAATTCGTAGAGCTGTTTAGTTTTCTCCACGCTGATGAAACAGAGTGATAGTAAAATATCCAACGTAATAAAACAAACTTTTGAAGTGTTACGAAATATTAAAAAAACATTAAAATGAAGGAAATTATTAAAGAAGAAATTTAAAATCCTCGGGACTGATCTCTGAAAACCGTCCTTGTTCACTAATATTTCCCTCTTCATAAAATTGTGGCTCTTGGGTGCCATTTTAATTTTCAGAATCCTATGCATACAGGAGGTTAGTTTATATACATTTCATATAATCGTCACAAAGATCATTTTTATTCAACAATAAAATAAAT
This sequence comes from Argiope trifasciata, assembly GCA_026543055.1. Lineage (NCBI taxonomy): Eukaryota > Metazoa > Arthropoda > Arachnida > Araneae > Araneidae > Argiope > Argiope trifasciata. The sequence goes on from JAPMOQ010008295.1 coordinate 156,041, forward strand.
GTAAATGAACCAATATATTAATGCTGCTTCAATGAATGTTTTACACTTAATCAATGCAATCCTATTGAATAGAAATTCAAAATATCATTAGAAATACTTTAAAGAAAGTTCATCGTGCGACCAAGAATTTCATTCAAGCAGAGAAAAGATGCAAAAGGAATCAAAATACAGGCATTAAACAGAAAGTTCAACGAGAAAACAGATTTAATCCTCAAGGTCAGGCAATTTGTGGCTTTAAGTAAAGTTGCGGCTCTCCAGTTCTATGAGAAAAAATTATTACACAAGTCCCAAACCTCTCAACGGTTTCAGCATAACTTTAAAAAACAAAGGATCAATTCGCTGTGAGACTCGAGCCATTCAATTCAAACAAAAGTACTCTCGCGTTCATAGCAAATTCTCTCAACTCAAATAGAAATGAGATCAACATTGAGCCATTTGGAATGGATGCTGGATCGCTTCAAATACTAGATTTGAAAACCAAAGATTGGTGGAATGGTAATTCACAGAACTCAAGAACAAGTTGAAAAAAAAAGGTATCTGGAAATGCATGCCCATCGCATAGCACAAACGGGCAACTCTAAAAGAAATTCCTTGAGTTGAGGCTCTCATATTCAACGCATGAACTCTTCTAGAATGCTACGGTGAGGTGAAGAATTTGGCATATGACGTGCTGACCATCTTCGAGTTGACATATTCATGTGAGCAAGCGTTCCTTTGCATGAATATAATAAAAAGTAAATTTAGAAGTCAACTAACACAAATCTAGAGTCGGGCTTGAAACTTAAAGCAAGCTATAAATCAAATTTAATCAAACTTTCAAAAGGCATGCAAAGCCAAGAATGATGAAACTACCCACATTAGTGTTTTTATATGAATAAAGATTATTCCGTGCTTAAAGCCGTTTATTTTAAATGAAAATCAATCATACATAAGCAAATACTATAACATTAAATCAAAAAAATTTATAGGTTTGTTTTCCGTAATAGAATTTGTTAATATAGTGATAATTCGTTTATAAAAATAATATAAATAATTAGTATATAATAATTTAAAAATTGCAAAAATTTAAACTTATCTTTCAATTACAATGATGAATTTAAATGTTACGTTACATTCATCTAATTTTCAGCTTTTGTTTAGAAATCCTTTTCGCATAGTTGAAGGCAGACGGATAAGATTTCCAATTGACAATTTTTGTTCCAAAATTTAAAAGGTCAAGTAATAAAACTTATAGCTCATTTGTATTATTAGTTTCATTTATTTGTAATTATTTTGAAAACATTTTTACCAGAACTTGTTTTTGAATGGTATTCTAATGCTACTTACTTTTCATTTGACAAAAACTAAGCCTTCAAATGGGCTTTTAAATTTTTTTAATAGTTCATGTTTTAAATCTGTCGAATTTTCCACATAATTAAGCAAATCACCAGCCATGAAAACTGACTAAATTCTGAAGAACTGCAGAAAAAAACGCAGAGTTGTTTAGTTTTCTGCACGTTGATGAAAGAGTGATAGTAAAATATCTGATGTAGTAAAACATTGTTTTGTAAAGTGTTACGAAATATTAATAAAAAACATCACAATGAAGGAAGTTATTAAAGAAGAGATTTAAAATCCTAGGGATGATATCTGAAACCCGTTCTTGTTTACCATCTAATGTATCCTTCTGTTCATAAAATTGTGGACCTTAGGTAACTTTCTGAATGCCACGAGTGCTCAGATTTTAATTTTCAGAATCCGATATATACATCCATCATACAATCCGTTTGTATACAATACAAATATCTTTTTTACTGTCGAATGGCAACAAAATGTAAATGAAGTAAATAAGTCAATATACTGATGTTACGGAGTGCTTCAAGAGCGTTTTTACAGCTACACTTACTCTGCATCCTTATTTAATTGGAAATGTATAATATCATCGGAAATACTTTGGAGAAAACTCATCTTGTTACCGAAAATTCCATTCAAGCAGACGAAAGATGCAAAATAAATCAAAATACAGGCCTCAAACAGAAAGTTTAATTCTGCACGAAAACACATTTAATCTTCAAGGTCAGGGGTCGGCAACCTGCGGCTCTTTTGATGTATGGTTGCGGCTGTCCAGTTCCATACGAAAAATTAATTTATTACCAAACCCTACAAAACTAAAAATATTTTAAGAACCTAATTTCTCAACAGCTTCAGCATAGCTTTATAAAACAACAGGGATCGATTCGCTGAGATATTCGAGCAATTAAGTTCAAACAAAAGCACTAGCTTCCATGGTAAATCCTCTCAACAAATACAAATGAGATCAACATTGAGCCATTTGGAATTGATGCTGGATCGCTTCAAATGCAATTGCTAGATTTGAAAACCAAAGATTGGTGGAATGGTAATTCACAGAACTCAAGAGAAAGTTGAAAAAGAGGCCTAGAAATCCTCGCGCAGCACAAACGGACTACTCTTAATAAAATTCCGTGAGTTGAGGCTCTCATATTCAGGAATTCTTCTATAAGGCTGCAGTGAGGTAAAGAATTTGGCATATGAAATGCTGACTATCTTCGAGATGACATATTCGTGTGAGCAAGCGTTCCCTTGCATTAATATAATAAAAAGTAAATTTAGAAGACAACTAACAAATAAAAATCTAGAGTCGTGCTTGAAACTTAAAGCAAGCTGTAAGTGAGATTTCAATCACACTCAAAAGGTATGCAAAGTCAATGCTTGTCACTATTTCACATTGATGTCATTATTCGTATAAAAACACAAATGTAGAGAAAGATTATTCCGTGCTTAAAGTCGTTTATTTTAAATCAGAATCAATTATACATAAGCAAATACTATATCATTAAATCGAGAAATTTCTAGTGGCTCTTTAAAAACTGGAAAATTTTGTAAATTCAATAGGCTGCAATAGGTTGCCAACCGCTGCTCTTAGTACATTTAATCTTGTTTTCCATCTAGAGCGTAATGCGTTTTTTGAATTTATGTTTCATTTTTAGTAATATTCTAAGTTCTCTCAATATCATGAAAATAGGAATTTTTGCATAAAATTTATTGTTTTAAAATATCAAAAAAACTTCAAAACGCAAAATAAAAATGTATAGCGAAATGGTCAACCATCGCCAGATTGGTAACCGCAATACCCAATTGATGGAAACTGGTGATTGTATTTATTATTAGACAAAAATGACTTTTACTCTACCATGAAACTCAACTTCTCAATTACATGAATTTCATACCTATCTTTTTTTATTTATTTCTAATAAGAGTTTTAAATTCACCTTACAATCTAGACATACTTTAATCAAAATTGAAAATACAACTTTCGATTTTTGTGCTATTTGAACAAAACAGCAACACTAGCAGTGTAGATGGGAATAATTTTGTGATGATTCTTTCACCAAAACATTTAATCGCCTGCTTTTACGTAATACTAAGATAAAAAAAATAGCTAGTTTCTTTGGACAATGTAGTTAGTGAATTGAAAAATTAATCCGGTTTTATATCGATTTTTTTTATTTAAATTTTATATTAAAATTTTGAATAAGGGACATTCATACTAAATAGTAGCACATTCATTCATTAAATTTTTTTATCATATCAAATAATTTTTTTTAAAGAAAACCGTTCCATATTTCATGGTCTAACTGCTTACAAATTCAGTAATCTAGGCGAACAATCCGGTATGAAAAGACTAGTGGTAAAGAAAACTGCTATTTGTGTATTCATTTATAAAACTAAAAAAGAAAATATTTAACTTTAAAGCGAAACTAGTATTTTTATTCAATCTATAGTGCATTTTTTCCCAATGAATCATTAATATCCAGTTAAGATATAAAAATCAGAAAATAGGAAGATATTTAGGATGCATTTTTCTCTTGATAGAAACCAAAATTTGGCACAGAACAATTGAAACACGAAATCAAATATCAAACTTTATTTATTTAAATAATTGCACTTTTAATTCACAAGTTGAGTTAATTTAATGCAGGTCTATTTTAAATGCTAAAATTATACCTATTTTTTTATCTGTCTAAGACCTATAAAATTTGCCCTTATTGTGTTCACTTGCGTTCGAACAGATAGACGTTTAAATACATTTCGTTTAAATTTTGATTATGAGAATCAACAAGTTAGATGAAGTTTGATATAAATTATGCATTCAAATTCCAAGCGTTTTCGAGTTCTGTTTCAAAGACAGACTTTATTATCACACGAAATGCATTTTTCAAATTCAAGGAGATGTGAAAGATCGAGAATCATTGAAATCTCGAGTTCATTTTTTCCTAATAAGGATAATAATTTCTCTTCATATATTTTGTATACGAGAAAGTAAAACCTTTCGCAAGAAATGCATATGATAGAGTTCAATATCTTCAAACCTGCCATATGTTCAAAAATTTTAAGTCTTTACATAATATATATAATTTGCTCAATACCTGAAAATGATTCAAATGTGCCCCTTTCTCCTTTTCTACGCCAAAATGTCACCAAAAATTACACTGAAGAAAACATAAAATGTTAAGGTTCTTTTCCAGATATTCAATATGCCATTATGAATTTCATCGAAATTCAATAGGCCCAACAGATTTTCAAGATAAAAATTTTTATTCAAGGAATCTGAATATTATTCAAAAAAAATTTTGGGCCGATTTCTTAATAACGTATAAAAAATTGGTAAAAAATAACTTCTATAATGTAGCTGATATATTTTTCATTTGAATTCGTTCTGTTAAGTTTTTAACAATAAAACATGCTAAAAACATTAAATTGTAAACCAAATTTTTGTCAATATATACCTGACGTGATTTTAAATACAATTTTTTCGAAATAGTAAAAAATAAACACCATAAAATATTATTTATTTTAATGACGATGAATTATCTTCCCATGAAATTTTTAAAGTAACCCGCTTTTTTCTGAAAGTGAATTATTTCTTCAGAATGTTTATTTTGTCTCGGCACTTTCATTATTCGCTACACGCTTTGGGCAACCAGATGATTAACTGGGAGTAATGCTCTTTAAAATTTAAAAAAATACTTATCTTTCTCTCATAACAGCTTCAGTAAATTGAGTTTCAAATTTTGGCACATTATTAAGGTTGTTATAGAAGTCTTTAGAAAGTAAATAGTACTGAATATCGTAATCTTCTTTCTGCACTCACAAGAATTAAATTTGAATATGAAATGGAAGAGATAAAACTTTAAGAATTAAAATTTTTTTTGCTGAAACCAAACATTTTAAAAAGCCAAATGTAGAAAATCGAATCCCTCGGTATTGTAATTTTATGCATATCCCAATTTTTTTATAACTTGTGCAATATTCACAATAATTATTCAATAGTTATGCTTTAATATACCATAAAATTCAATTTTATCTTCAAAAAGATTTAAATGCGATAAATAATATTTTATTTCAATCCATAAATTTCCTTCTGAAAACAATTATGAATTCTATATTTTATACAATCTTTCAAACCTATAAATTCAGTAAAATTATCAAGACAAATTAAAGTTTTAATCTTCTGAGATCAAGCTTGACCGAGTTTTTGAATATCATTATTTTGAGAACATCAATAATTTCATTATTTAGACTATCAGTCTTGGGAAAAACCCAAGCGTTGATTACTTTAATTTCAACGAGACAGTCAATGAAAACATTTAAAATCGTTCTTTCATAGAATAGTAACATTCAAATTTCCATAACTCAGTTTTAGCTGCAAAAGATTGGAATTTGCTATTTAAAAAATTAGTAACAAAAATATTTCGCTAAACATAATGCACACGGGCAGAAGATATATGTAAAAATTAAAATCCTAATTCACTAGAACACATTTAGACATACATAAAATATAATTAATGAGTTACATAAAATATAATTTACTTCACATTTAGAACATTTTATAATTACTAAAGATTTACGAATTAGCTGTTGAGCCATGTTTGAAGTAGATACCAGGTACAACATTAAACTATATTTGCATTAAATAAACCTGAACTATTGATTTAATGGTATAGGTATTATAAAAGGTCACAGGAAACATTCTTCGGAATTTATTTTTTGAATATATTTCATATTTATTCCATTTCATGCAGACACGTACTAAAAATGGCACTTTCAAGCGTTAAATTTTGCAGAAGCAGTTTATAATTTGTTTTTATTTTCAGCATGATGGCAATACGTTGATAAAACTGTTTTTTTTTTTCTATATACGCCTTACAAACTCGTGCGAGTTAAAATTTGTAATTTTGTGACAGATAAATTGTTACAAATTATGTTTAAAATATTTTTCTTAGAAATTCAATAAAAATAGAAATTTATAAATTTAGTTAAAACATAGGAATCAAAATATATTTTTTAATCTTTAACTTGATTTGAAAATCATTTTTGTGCAATAATAATTTCGGAAGTTACCGTGAGTAAAAACTACAAAATTTTGCTTAATTTTTACATTCTAATTTTAAAATTTTAAAATTCCTTCTGAAATGTACATTTCTGATATACAGGATATACATGTACCAAATTTGGTAGTTGTAGGCCAAACACACACAAATTCGTTATATAAGTAATAAAATTAAAAAAAGAATAAATATGGATGAATGTTCGGATCCAAATACTCATTTTTCATTAAACGTTGTGCAACAAGAAGTTGTTCAATTGGCAATGTAATATTTTATCAACTTCGATGAAATAGAGATAGTTTGAAAAATATATCATTGGACACTTTTTTTTACAGAAATATTAATGACCCATAGCCTTTTTAATATCCTTTATTAATGTAAAGCGAGGAAAAATATGTTTGCAAGACACCTCGAAAAGAAAAATGATTTCAAGCTTGTAGCAATATCGTTAGAAATTCTGCAAATTCAATCCAACGGCGCGTTTGATTCGTTGTCGATTAATAACAATTAACTTAATTTTAATTAATGATCGTTGAATAAATACCATTTTATATATCAGCCACTGTTAATACTAACGTAAACAAATTTCAGACAGTTAAATGCGTTGAGAATTATCTTTCCTGTCATGCCAAAAAAACCCTTTTTAACATTTAATATTGATGATTCTTTTAACCAACTGTAATTTGCTTTTAAGATTAACTCTAAAGTAAATGCAAAAAATTACGCTTAAATAAAATTCTTTTGATTACATTATTCTATAAACACTTTCTTATTGCCTTGAAATATGTATAGATTTCAATACTTACCGCAAAATTTGGAACATTTCAAATACTAAAACAAAGGTACTGTATAAAAACATCTCTATAAACATTACTTACTTTCAAAAGTAAAAAGATTCCTATGCATTAAGTTTAACAATTACAATACAAAAAATTTGTGATGAATTTTCATTAAATATGCATATATATGCAAGCATTAATTTTTAAAACGGTTACCGAACTGCACATGTGCAAGTATAAGGAATTCTCCATCTAATCAATGCCACAATCTTACCTGTGTAGCTCCCCCGTTCTTCTTCTTTTGTTGGAGGGATTCTCTCGACGCGGCATTCTTTGGGATGAGTTGCACTGATCATGTATTGTGGATCAAGCAGGGACTTTTGTTGCTGCGGCGCAGTTTTGGGAAGGAAGGAAAATTGGCTATTGCTCAGATGTGGAATGAATTTGCACAGCATTTTCAAGGATAACGAGTTATAATTCGTTCTACAGCAGCTTGCTTTAATGATTAATAGCCAACAGCTGTGACAGGTTTAAGCTGAAAATCATGCCTCCTTCCCATGGTCTGTGTGCGCCTTGACAAGTGCATTTCACTCTCTTTCCCCTCATTTGTATTTATTCGGAATTTGAGCAGTGGCACTATTCCCATTGCCCGTGATGTTGAGAAAACTGCTTCCAGATAGGTTGGTCGCTTGGACCAGATGGTCCCTCAGATTCTATGACTCTTTAATATCTGTTTATTTGAGCGACAGTTGGCGAAGAACCTCCGACATCCACATGCGTAATATCAGGCGACGGGTGAGAGTGGTCAAAAGATGAATCGGATGACAAATTTACGGCTATGTCCTTATGACAACTGACCATGAGAACGAGAATTCAAGCAATCTTCTAGAGACCAGGTAGAATTTTAAAAACGATCGGGAGCTAAAAGATTGTCAAATTTCTGATATGCTGATTGACTTATGGTGTTGAGACCCCCTTCGCCCTGTAAAGTCCGGTTCTGACGACCTGTTTTCCCTTGAGTCTGGCGTTTTTTGTCCCATTTCCCTACTCATGCGGTTTTCTGGAGTTCTTTGATGTTAGTTCATTTTATCTTTAATTCGCTGGAAGCTCTCAATCGCTGTGCACAGGTTGGGTACTCCAACAATGGGTCGATTGATTTAGGATCAAAACCGCAAGGCCACATGTTGACGGAACGGGGCTGAAATCAGAAATGGAGATCGGGGACGGGTGGAAGGACCATTGGCTCCTTTCGTTTCTGACAAGCTTAAGGTACTAAAAAAATTACTTTAAATAGATAAAAAAAATTCAGATTTGTTATAAAAACTGCCTATAAGCCATATGAAGCTTAACCACGTAACTAATGAGTCCATGTCAGTCATTATCCAGAAGTTTACGAAGATATTCTAGGTTTTCCTATTATACAAGAATATATTGATACAGGCATTAAATTTAAACAGCAACGTACAGCAATTTCTTCTAAAAGTTTTTTCAAATTTAGTTGCTAAATCAAAGATTTCCTCTCAAATCAAAAGTCATTTTTTTATGTTTAAAAATGACTTGAACATTAATAGTATAAAGCAGTAGTGTAATTGTTGACATCAATCAACCACCTTGATTTGATCCTCTTTTTTTTTAATATAACAGTTCTTCAGGAATTTAGAGAGATAGAATATTGAACAAAGGATAAATAAAACAATGATTCCAATATTTTAGTTTCCTCAATATGATTTGAGTAAGATTTCTATATCGCTGTCAGAATTCAAAGCGATAAAAGCAATTTTTATTCATATCCTAAAATTTCAATACATACATTTCAGTGCAATTAAAGCTAGATAAATTCCTGAATTTTGTAGTTTGAATTTTTATTGAAATCATCAGGATAACAAAAAAAATGGGGGGAAATTCCCTGCTCCTATTCATTAATAATTTTAATTCAACTTTCATGCAGTTTTTAGGAAAACTACTTTATAAATAAACAAGGAAAGTTATTGATTTTAATAGAATAGGATTTAACGTATAAAACTTTTTCTGTAGAATATTATAAATCACATTTTTGGGACTTTTTAAACCTTTCCAGCGTTCTGGTTCCTTACAATTTTATTGAAAGAAAAAAACTAATTTTTCGGATAACACAGGAAATCCAAAACAAACGTTTTCTCCAAAGCAGCGCTTCCACTTGACTTTGAAATGCGATTCTGACTACATCAAAAAATTCTTCCTTACAGCTTAAATTTTTCAATTTTATAATTTTCTGCAATGTATATATATCCTCATTTTATTAAGGTTTTTGATATAAAACAGAACATTATTTCTTTCTAATGATAGGAATGTCGAAAATGAAAACCCTCAAAAAACTAAGTAATAATTCTGAAGATTTAAAAAAGGGAATTATTGTTTTTATTTGGATGGATTTCAGGATTAAATTAGATTCGCAGTATTGAGATAGAATTACGAAAAAATACATAACCTGACGCTCAACTAGTTTTTAAGGGCATAACCAGAAAAAAAGTTCTGAAGAATTTATATATTTTTTTCACATTTTTGTTACAGATTGAATTAGATTCTTGTACAATGTTGACTATTTGTGACAATCTTCTCACGCTGATTAAATAAGTACAAATTGTTCAATCCTTCGTAAGATTACGAAAATATGTTAGAAAACAGAGTATCATCATATTCGGTAGAACCTTGATTTGAAACATTTCGTTTGCTAAAAATACGATTTATGAAGGTGGATGAGAAGCAGAGAATCTATGCAATCTGTTTACAAACGAGAAATTGCACTTTAATTGAAGATTAATTGAAGTAAAAATTGAAAGAAACAAGAAGGAATGCATTGTGTGTCGACCAGAAAAGATTTTCAAAAACTTTTTTATGAGGACAGCAGCCATCTTTATATAACTTAAATGAAAGCTGTATCAAAACTTCACACAGAAAATGAAATGATTTTCTTCAAATATATTAAGGCCTAGATAAAAATTTATATCCAGAGAATTTCACTTTTTAAATCCTCATATATTACGCCAGAAAAAAAATTGAAAATTACTATATAGGTAAAATTTAGGTCGAGCATGAAGATCCATAAAAAAGAAAGTAAATAGCTAAATTGCAAACTAAGGCAGAGTCGATTGCTTTTTAAAAAATATGTCAGCTGACGCACAGTCGTAAATTATAATCTGTATGATATCGGCATTTTGAAAGAAAAATTAAAAATTCTGATTTTCTCAAATCAAACTGATAACTAAATGTTCACAAGAAAAATAAGGGAAAACCATGAATCTTGAGCTCAAAAATGATTGCATCTTAACAACACAATACTCCATTGAAAAAATATACAATTAATATTAAAGTCATTCGCATTTCACCGATGTTTTAGAAGTACCATTGGTAAACATTCATATGATCACTCCTGGTAAGTTTACTATAAAAGAATTTTTTCAAACAGAGCATTTTTTCCCTCTAAACGTTACGTTTTTAACTTTCCATTCGTCGAAATTACAAAAAACGTCATTACATTATTATGGCGCCAAAAAAACTTGCGATTTGTTGATGGCAAAACCAGTCATTTTTCTTACGTTGATGAAGGCATCATAAATACAATAAGCCATTTCATAGGATATTCATCAAATGTAATAGAGCCCCTGAATGCAAATGGTAATGAAGAAATTCCCAATGAACTTGGTTTTTTTATATTTACTCAAAGGTAAGTTCTAAAAGCCGTGTATATAATATGAAAGAAGGGGATGCTAATTTCAAGAACATTACAAATGTGTTCTTTTTCAAAAATTTCGAAAAAAAAATTAATGATCTTTTAATACATTGTACAAAATATGATTGAGTATATTTATTTGTATGGTTAGAATAAGCATTATCCAATGAAAGAAATTTGCAATTTTAAAGTTATCAAAAAAAATTTTATTATAAATCTAATCGGCCTTATCTTGCTCAAATCGACAATACTCTATGTAATAACTAACTAATCCTTAATATAATATCGCGAACGGAACAACAACAAAAGTAAAAAAAATATCCGTACATTGCATAAACGTTTAATTGCAAGCTCTTATGAATGCGAATGATTTTTGATAATCTATGAAATATCTTCCCATTGTTATGGAGAACTGATCAGTTTTCAGAGATAAACAGTTTACAATTATTAAAGTCAATTATAATGATAGACTTTCTTCACTTGAACTTTATGAAAAATTTTAATGAATTACATTTAATTTTCCTATAGGCCCAAATACTTTTAATACGTCCTTGAATACTTTTTATTTAAATTTTTAAAGTGCTCTTGATATTTCATCACATTTAAACCGAATTTTTTGAAAAGAAATACTTTAACTGGAATGTTTACAGCTTGGGGTTTTTTAAACGCAAATACTAAATGAAACTTGTAATTTTAGTCTGAATTCGGTATGACAACTAAAGTATAGTTTATGTCATATATAAGAAGTATACTATTATTCTATTTGTCTGTAAAGGTTTGGTTTTATTTTCAACAAGAAAATGAGATTCTAGAAATACTGCATTAAAAACAGTTTGACAAGCGATATTCTAGGATTTAAGAAATTTTTTTAATAAAGTCAAACTTTTTGATTTGATTAATAAAAATTTTGTAAACGCAATTGAAAAAATAGTCCGGATCACTGAATTCAAACTGATTTAGGATTTTAATATATACGTTTTTGTACCTTTAGAAATGTAAAGCTTCTAAATGCATATGCAATTTTATTCTAGGAATAAAAAATTCTTTAAGAGTATTCACTTTAGTTACATTTTACACTTCCAAGGATGAAAAAATTTCAGACGAATTAAAAAAAATTAGCAGAACACTTACAAACATGAAATTGATTAGGGAAATTTTCATCAAATGGAAATCACTCAACCATGACTTCAGAAATTCTGTTCTGACTTATTTTCGAATGATAGTTTATTTTCAGACAAGTGATTCATTAACTTTGAAAGTATTCACCATGCATGCGCATTTATTGGATAAAATATCTCATCTCATACCAATTTTCAGAGCAACTTGCTTTTCTGAGCCTAAATGTTGGAATGAAATGAAAAGGGAAGTCTTGGAATAGTGAAATTTTAACGATTTTCTCGTATCTATTAATATTTATTAGCTTTAACGGTTTAATTTCGGTTAATTCAAAAAAATATATTTTTACTACAAGATTGGGATTAAATAAACCGTTTTAATCATCGTTCACAAATCAGAAATCAATTACGAAATGCTAAACAGAGAAATGCATCACACTACTTTGTTTTTAGTTTCCATCGTTTTTCGTTGGTTTCCTCTTAGCTGAGAACAGTAAAAAAAATCTTTAAAAATGACTATTTATATTGCAACTCGCCTCATCTTTCACTTTGTCATTAAAATTTTGAAACTAAAATTAAACTAAAAATAATTACAAGAAAGCTCATTTAAAATAGCAGAATTTTTAATGTGCATTTATATTGTAAAAATTATAATAAATAAAAAACATTTATTTAATGTATTATATTTTTAACCTAACTCGCAGACATATAAAAAGCGAAATTATGCATTTCTCTAAAATGCTGTCATATTTATATTTCTTTAAAATAATGAAGAGAAGTTTTATTCAGAAATTAAAACTGACGCTGGAATAGTTTTATATGAGATTTAAATGTTTTTTCTCAACGCTTGACAGTTAAATTATAGATATAGGATATTAAAAAATTTACACTAAATTTAAAACAAGTTCAAATGTTTCAAATTCCTTTGTAACAGTTTCACGTAGCTTTAAAGTATATCAGGTAGCATAAAGCATCAGGAACCACGTTATCTTTTAAAGTTAGATGCTGGCATCAAAGCCTTTTGCAACTGATTCTCATTAAAAATTAACTTTTCACATTTAAGAAATTATCACGAATCCGAAAGGACTTCAAAAACACAATGATTGAAGTAACTAATATGTGCTTTTGATATTTCATTCCAAATTCATGCCTATATGGTAGTTACAGGAAGTATTCAATATGAGAATTTATTCATCGAAAGGTAATAAACTATTCAACTTGATAAGCAAACTGAACTCTTTGAACTAGATATTAGATTCTCATCCACCTAATGTAATGTGGCCTAAAAATTATAAACATCTGGCCATGAACGAACATTTTTATGACTATTTTCATATTTATGGTGATATTTTTGACAAATGCTTCTTTCTTCAAAGGATGAATTAAATTCATTCGAATCAAACTGTTTACTGAGTGCAACTAATCAAAACGAGATTTATACTTAAGTGATAAAATAGTTTGTACCGAAGACAATAAATCAAATATTATTAATTTAATTTAATACAAGGCAATCGGAATTCAAGGAAATTTTTGACGTAAGCCAAACTTTTACAGCTAAATTTTAATATGAAAAGGCAATACCTTCACTTATAGAGAAAATATTTCATTTGGTATGCTACATTGAGTTATCATACGTTTAAGAAAGTGTTGAAATAAAGCTTGCGAAATAATTTTCTCGAATATGTTTGTCGTTAGGTTTCTCACTTCTCTCTCCAAAACATTCTTCCCACGCTTTGCTTTCTACATATTCATTTTATAAATATATTGTTTAAACGAGCTATTAACCAAAATTTTATTTTAAATGAAGAAAAAAATAAAATCTATAACAAAACACTTCCTTCCGCGTGCCTTTATTAGTATAAAAATATTTGAAACACTGCAGATTTGTATTTAAAGTCGAATTACTGACAAATCAATATCTACAGAATATCAGTAACTCATTGAATCAAAGGACTAAAATGGAACACTAACTATTCTTTGGCATGATTACATATTTTATCGATGGTTCAGACCAATTAATAATGCATTCTTCTTACTTTTTGGTAAGTGCAAAATAAAGACTAATTATTTCATTGCAATTTACAAACAGATTCAACAAAATTTATCGCTTTAAATTTTAAAAACATTCCACAAGGCAATTTTCAGTGCTAATTTCAGTTTTAAAGTTTTTCGAGAAAAGTTAATCTATTGAGGAACAGAATTCTATTGAGAACATTAAAAAAAGTGAAGAAGCTATAATAGCGATTCTAAATTATCTTCATTTCATCTCACATTTAGAAAAAATTACTAAAATCAGAAACCCATTTCTAGAAAAAAATTTAAAATGCAAGAGATCTTCCAATTTCAATTGGTTTCAATCAAAAGAATTTGATCAAATTTGTACAGAAATGAAAATGCAATAAATGGAAATCAATTATCTAAAGACCAAATTTATGTTTTGTGAATGCAAGCCATTTACTATGTATATGTTCACAAGGCAACAAATGTTTCTACAAATAAAAATGATTGTCAAAAAAATAATTATAAAACTTAAAGTTGGGGAATGGAAAAAAAATTTTTCGCACTTGAAAATACTTTTTATATTTATGATTTAATAATTACAGGTATTTTGCACAAGGCGTACTTAGCGTTGGTAAACAGAAGTTTACTATTACAGCATTTCGGAATAAAATGAAAACAGCTTCTTATTTATAATCATAAAATGAAAATGTTTACAAAAATTACTTCAAATTTATAGAATAAACAGGTTGCTCAAATAGTATTTAATCACAAATGGAATTTATCGACTAAAATTATGAAAAATCAATCTCTTTAGAAACTAATTCTTTGAATTTAAGTGTTACAAAAACTATCGTTTAATTCATTAAAATATAAATTCATAAAGAATCAAATATCTTTTAAATCAATGATTTCATATTTTTTCCTTCCCTTATAGCTTCAATATAATACACTATTGCATTTTAATAAACATAAAAAAATTTAAAACAGCTTTGAAAAAACATTTTTTAAAGCTATATAGAAAAATTATTTAAAAAAAAAATCAAAATGGCATATAGCCATATTTAGAACATTAGTGGTATTTCATTTTTTAATAACCATTTCTTAACGAATACATCCAAAAATTACATAAATTATGATTCCAAACTTTTTTTTCCAAATAAAAAAAAATGACTGCCATTATACTAAAATCCGAAGGCGATTATAAATTTGGAAATATTTTTTAATCTTCTAGGTATTATTAAAGTACACATCAGCTAATCCAAACTAAAAAATTACTTATACTAATGCATAATTTTCAAATATTATCAATAATTATAATATTGATCTAAGTTTTTTTAAATAACATACAGAAAGATTAATTTTTTAGTATTGAATACAACAACTTCTAATAATACGAAATTCATTTTTTGGCATGAATTAAGTTATCTTCATTTCTATTATGTTGTCATATGGGAGATATTGTTGACATTTTTCAGGCAGTCAATTTTTTAAAGGAGTTACAAGCTTATATACAAAATATACATATACTTTCTCATCCATTACTGGGCATAACTCAAGTGCAATTTTTTTTCATTTTTTTCTTTTGTTTTTTCCTTTTTTTTCTTTTTATTTTTTTCTTTCATTTTTTTATTTATTTATCTTTTTTATTATTTTTTTTTTCATTTTTTTCCTTTTTTTCTTTCATTTTTTTATTTATTTATCTTGTTTATTATTTTCATTTTTTTTTCTTTCATTTTTTTATTTATTTATCTTTTTTATTATTTTCATTTTTTTCTTTTTTTCGTTTTTTTCATTTTTTTGCACTTTCTCTTTCATACATAAAATCATCAATATTCACATTTACAATCTGGACATTTTCTTGCAGTATAGCATTAACACACTCAGAATTAAATTGAATTGCACACAAAGAATTCATATATTTCCATTTCAAAAGAATAGTCAAATTTTTATGCATCACACAACTCCATAAATTATCATACAAAATGTTGCAAAGACTGTATGTCCTTCATTCTCAATTTGACATACATATCCATTGAGAATATGTATACTCATATACATATGAAAATTTTTAAAATACATACAAAAGTTTTACTTAAAATTTTGTTCTCTTAAAATTTTGAAATACATAAATCTTCCAATTTCATTTTAAATATTTTTTAAAACAATAAAATTGAAATTTCGGAGTCACAGAAACTGCTAGAAATAGGGCATCTTGAAAATTTGGATTGCACAGAAAATATTTTTGACACGAGATTTTCGCAACAATGTCTGAGCTTATCCTGAAATAAAACAGTTACACCAGATTTTATCCTAAAATAAAAGGCTGGGGTAATTTGGCTTATGCAGTTCATTTCAAGTGATCAAATTAAAGTTTTACACCACATTTTTATTCATTTTCAAACTAAAAATATAACTGCTGACTGAGACACCAAAATTCAGTCAGTTAAATAAAGTTGAATACATTTCATTAAAGAAAAGTGATTACTTCAAGGTAAAAGAAGACTTTCGCTTCTTTTTATAGTTAAAAGGGCTTACTTTTTCCACTTTTGAGACAGCTTACAGTTTTTTTTAATGGAAAACTTCTCATTCTCTACATTTAAATAAAATTGCAATGTTTTTATCTTTTGATAAAAATAAAAAAAAAACTTAAATTCCTACCTTTTATTATCTATAAGTTAATCTATTAATAAATAATTAATCGCTTAAGAATCATAATTTAATCATCAATTTAAAAATGCTGACAAAAAATTTTTCAGGCTAAACAAATTCTTTTAATGCAAGTATCTAATTCAATTCATTTTTAGCGCCAATGTATAAATGAAATAATCCAGAAATGAATGTTTAAGAAACATATGATTACATTTCTAATTCCATTTCAGAAATTTTATAATAAACAAGTATATTTTTACTTTCTATATCAATTCATAAAGGTTGTACTCATTATTTTACTAGGATTATAGCTTTAACTCTTTAAGGAGTGAAAAATGCTGCAATTTTTGAGAAAACTGCGCTATCATAGAAGCATTATGGAATTGAGGATAAGTACAATGTCATTATTGACACAAATTATTTCTATGTCATCTGAGCAGCCTCCAATGTCAATTGAAGAACACTATCACATAGAAACATCGTCATAAAACAGAAAACATATTGATGTTGGAAGCTGCGGTCAAATGAATGAGTAGATCTCCATACGAGATTCTGATGATAGTTCATTTGCAGAAGTTGCGAAACGGCTTATTTGATATCTCAAAGCCATTTTCAAAGAGATTGCAGAAATATCCCTGAATATAAAAGCGTATCTGCTGAATTGAAAATTCAAACATCTGTTCAAATTTTTTTTTGTTGTTGTTTGTAGTGCAACAGATCTTTCCTGTATCTTCAACATCTTGTACGACATAAGCATTACAATTGTATCGCACTTCATTCTATTAGTCATAGCAATACCGCTCTCCTTCAGCCCACATATATCACAGTAGGGGGAAGATGGGCGATTGTTCGATAGGAGAAGTGGGAGTAAATGTTCTAGTAAGCATGAAGGTCAATATTGTCAAGCAATGGAGTTCAGCTAGGTTGTATACACAATGGCCTAGGCTTGCTACTCCATATGATTTCTAAAAAGGCTTGTACTGTCTTTGTGAAATCAAAAAAAAAATAATTTAATTTTCAAGTATTTATCATACCATTGATATGTTATGATTTGAAGAATATTTACATCCATAAACAAATCCATCAATAAACAGATTTTTTTTTGGCTGTGAAGGACGAGATTTCTCATCTAGTTAGCACATACAGTCAAATACTAAGTTCTCAGCGTTGAAAAAGTCTTTGGTTTAGTTGCACTTCCTTACAGTCCTGCGAGAGAAGATCATTCTCTCCAAACGCCTCCCATACTTTTAACAATCTGCAGAGGCAGTTTAAGAGAAGTCTCATGTAGTAAATATATTAAAACGAATGTATGAAACCCGTTCTGTATCTTTCTGTAGACTTTTCCAATGAAGAACACCACTAAGCAGAAAAAGCTACATAGTTATCAAGTTGTCTGTTAGGTTTTAATAAGTTTTTGCTATTCGGTTCAGGCATTTTCTTTCCACCCGAACACGAACCTTGGACTTCTGATAACAATATTCGAAGTACCAAGAATTTGAAAGAACATAGCACAGTCTAGATTTTTGCTATCTAGTTGTTTCATTTCTGTTAGTAAAGAGCAAATATCCAGTAAGAAATGTCAAGTAAGATTGCAGTCAAGATTGCTACATCAAGAGAATGTAGAGCTTTGCCACTCATGAGTAGCACCTACTTTCACAGTTTCAATGTTAAGTACAGGAGCCATCTCGATACAAGGCAACTTGGAATACAACAGTAGTCATTATCTTCAATATTTTGCACAATTATTCGAACAATAAAACAATTTGATATTGCAGTTTCCGAAAAACTGTAGCATTTATATTTCAAATAAATCATTTAAATACCCTAAGCATTAATTAATTCTTAGAAAGTTATCAGGAAACATATTTACATAATCGTAATTTTTTTATTATCTATTATCCTTAAACTCGATTCAGAAACACAATATTTAAAAGATTTGCAAGATATTTTAAATATATATATATATTTTCAATTTTAACGTTAGTTCTCCAAATGAAGTTTAGTATCAGAATGCGATACTTACAGATGAAAGCAATTAAATTTTTAAAGTATAGTTTAAGTACAAAGCATATCAAGATTCTCCTTCACCTTAAAACACAAGTTTTTAGACAATATTACATAAAATTTTTGCTTATGTAAGGAACACTAAAACAATACATTTTAAATAGCAATAAATCGATTTTCATTGCATACTTGAACACAAAGCAACAAAGCAGCTGCATGGCTTAGTAGTAAATCGAGCGTTTCTGAGAAATACTTCAACACAAGCGCAAAAACATTACCGTTTTTTTTTATCGTTACACTTGTGTCAAAAAATCTGTCCTCTTAATCCTCATTTATTTTCATACATAAGTTCTAAAAAATTCGCTTATTACTTTTTTCAAATGAAGATTTAAATATGTTTTTTAAGGTACCAGGCTTGATTGTTTTAGTTGCAAAGCTTGCGTTTTTTTTTAGCTGCAAAGCTTGCGTTTTTTTTT
>JAPMOQ010008298.1:11606-24085 GCA_026543055.1 Argiope trifasciata
AATTTCTTTTGTTATATTTAAGTAGGAATTTTAAATTTCTTTTGTTAAATAATTTTTCAGATTTATTGAGGATCTAAATGAAATGCTTCACAAAATCGACATCAAGGAAATTGAAAAACTTGTTTTTACTGTTATGATGCTGTTTTTGCCAATTTTCAAAACATCTGTTTTTAAAAGTTATAAAGTTTTTGGGTTTTTTTTTTTTTTTTTTTTTTTTTTTTGAAAACAAAAACATTGACAGGATGATGCCAATGAAGCAGCAACAAAATACGTTAAAAAGATATATGACGAAGCTCGGAAATTCAAGTGGAGGACATACAAAGGTAGAAACTCTACACTCTACCGTTGGTTTGAGTTGGTCGGCAAGGGATTGTCAGGCGTCGAATCAGGGTTTTATGTGAGTATGAATACCAATTACTTTAAACATTTTCCAGAACATTTATATTTCGGATTATACTCTGATAAATTAATTTTTATGGATTTGTTTTTTCATATTGTATATAAAACTTAATACACGGATATTTAATTAACATGTTTGCTCCAACAGTCTTTCTGAAAGGCTGTTTATTGCATATTATTTGAGATAGGAGGCTTAGTTAGTTATAAGTTAATGAAAAAATATAAGAAACTAGCATTTACCCGCGACTCTGCTCTCGTGGAAATTTTGATGTATATGTATGAAAAACTATCAAATAATGACAAAAAAAAAAGAAATCTAACCTAAAAAGGATACATTTAAAAGTATAAGCATTTACGAAAAATAGATTACATAAATATAGTTTAAAAACAAAAACACACATCTAACGTAAAAATATATTTACATTGTATATATACTCAAAATAAAACAAAACAGCAAATCAAGTCCGGTCAAATCCATTTTATTTATGGATCGAGATGGAAATAGCTACAACAGTACTATACACATGATTTTTAAACTTTTAATTTTAATGAAAATACAGTTGTCAACAATAACGCGCGAACTTTCAACGCCAGTTGGCTTAACGCACATGTCTGACTTTCCTACGCCAGTTGGGGTAACGCAATTCAGATTAGAATTTTTTTATTTCCTTTATTATGTTTTATTTTCATTTAAAAGTACTTCAGAATGAATCCGAAAGATCGATTCATTAACAGCATTTGATTTTAAATACATCAAACTCAAAGGAAATAAATAGAATCGTTTGAAATAATCGGCCAAAAATCTCCTAAGCCTAGCCTTAACTCTGTTGGGAAAAAAATTGGAGCTTTCCTCATATTTGGTGGAATTTGGCCTCAGCTTATTGGCACGAAAGGTAGTTTTAATGAACAAAATGAATCAGTCAATTAACCGGAACAAAAAGTAGTCTATGTTCTATTCCTGATTATAATCTATCTCTGGGCCAAATTTCATCCAATTCTGTTCAGCCATTCTGGTGTGATTGAGAAACAAACATCCATCCAACCTTTCACATTTATACATTAGTATAGATGATATTTGAGTATGGCATATTTATTTTCAATCTTTCGAGCACATGTTATGGTGCTAGTTATTTCCTTGGTGCTTCAAGAATATTTGGTCAATAGAACGCGATGTATTTTCCTTGAATCATGACTCTGATTCATGAATTATGTGGGGCCACAGTGGCCTGGTGGTAATATATCGGCTTTTAGCTGAAAGATGTCAAGTTCAAGACCCGATTCTACCGACAAATCGTCATGTAAGTGGATATGGAGCACGTTAAATCCGTCGGAGCTAAAACTCTTGTTATCGGTGGAGAAGTTTGGAGAAAAGATTGCTAGCTCAGATATCATCCTCGTCATCAGACCGCGGTTGAAAAGTATGAGTTTCTTCCAAAATATTCCTAGTGTTTCTTTAAAAATACGTTAACGTAATTAAACTAAATTCCCGAATTTGACTAGATTTTACTAAATGGTGGAGATTAAAAACGTGAAAGAAATCCATATGAGCTATTCAGAGTTTTGATAACCTGAAATATCATTAAAGCTCCATATTCTGTTGTAACAGAGATAACTAACAATTAATAATTCAAACACTAACTATTATTCGTCAAAAATAGAATACATTTGATATCTAAAATAATCAAATGTATGAATCTATTTTTCAGGATGGAAAAGAACAATCAGAAGAAGCATCTCCGGTATCGAAAATGTCAAACATATTTAACAAAGCAAAGATTTGTCCATATAAGGGATCAACAAACAAATGCAAGATGACGTATGAAAAAGGTATTTGAAATCACTTTCATCTATACTTATAATAAAGCTCAATGTGTGTGTGTTGGCTCTCTACGGATCAGACCTTCCGCTTACAGCTACCAAATCTATCTATACTTACAATAAAGCTCAACGTGTGTGTGTGTGTGTCGCTCTACATACCAGACCAAATTTTGTACATGTATACCTTAGAAGTAGGAAATGTGCACTTCGGAGAGAATTTTTTTCTTGAATTTTTAACTAGAATATTTTTTAATTAAGCGAAATTTCGGCATTTTTTTAATGAAAATTCTGAAAATATCATCACATAAAGGATTTTTTGCAGCAATTTAAAGTACAAAAACTTACCTTTTCAATGATATCTATGTTTTAACCTGTGTATTAAATTTATAAACATAAATTTTTAATGAATTTTTTTGATAAAATTAATTATATTTTCCTACAATTTATTTAGCGCAAAATAAAAATAAAATTAAACTTTGACAAGCACGTTATGCGTGAAAGAAAAAAAAGGTTTTTATCAATGTGTTGCCATCATATAGATAAAAGCTCAAATCAAAAAATAAGTTTACTGTTACTGAAAATTAAATTAAAAAAATAATATTCAGCACGTGTCTGTACGAAATGAAATAAACAGGAAATGTGATATTTTCTAAAAAATAAATACAAAAAAAGAGTTTCTATAATCCTTTACAATACCAACAGTATTAATTCAATAAATTTAGAAAAAACATGATTTAACATATACTCTTTAAACTCAGGGCCCAATGGCTAATTTGTAAACATTTAATAATAGGAATACACTTGTTAAAATTGTCTAAATGAGGTAAATAATTACATTTTATGCAACCCTAGTCAATTAATGCTCTAATATATTATGAATGTTTCACTTTTATATAGATTCTCTGTTCTCTGAATCGTATTTAATAAGCTATTCTTGAAGCACGAATACTTTAAATTATAAGACATATACTCCAATAAACTAAATCAGTCATTAAAATTGATTGATTTGTGAAAATTGGAATATCTCTATTCAATAAAAACTGGTGATTTTAGATCACTTCATCGACCATCTCAAATTATCATTATACCCTAATTAGCGTCCATGGTTTCTTAAGACTGATTGCCTTAAGATTTTGGAAATGTTGATCGTATTAAATTGTTCTGTTCAAAATTTCATAAGACGCTCAGATTTAATAGAAGATAATAGAAATAGACAATTACTTATTTAGAAGTGAAGTGTCAAGAATAATTCGCAGAATAGTGTTCCTTAGGAACAAAAGTTTCAATGAAATTTAGATTTCATATTTTCAAAGAATATTTATATAACGCAACAAAATAAAAAAATGTTATTCACATCATTTAAATCCTTTCGAAAGTAAAATTAAAAACTGGAATTCATGATGAATCTGAGAAATTTTTGTTGAATAATTCTTGAGATATTACATAATGAAAATTATTCTGTGGTGAGTCTAAAACTTAAGTGCTGAACGATTCCGTTTTCAGTAATCATGTTTAAAAAATTCTTGATTACAGAAGAAATATATTATTTATATTAATTGAAGTATAATCTTCTACTACTTATATAGTTCTACTTTTATTTAAAAGTTGAAATTTTACTTGAGCTGGCAAAAAATTAGAGAGATATCTATTACATTATAGCTTAAGATCTTTATGATGATATGACGAATTTTATGACCACCAAAATTTGAAAGTAAAAACTAATTTGTTGCAGAAGAAGCCATTAAAAGACAAATTAAATAAAATATTTACTTGAAAATTTTAACGAGTATTAAGATTGGTAACAAATTGTTCTCCAAGGCGGCTCGTCTATCTAAATAAAAAAGAATGTTTGTCTGTATGTCTCTTATGCCTTCCTAAACCGGTTACGATGAAACTTAGTCAGCTTATTGTTTACACCTACTGGATGGTTAGAAATAATACAATTATCTAAATTTTAAAAAGTAAAAATTTGGATCTCAACCGCATCTATTTACCAAGGATAAATCGCCAAATAGTTCACCGAGTAGGCACAACAGATTCAGCAGAAAGAATCTTTAAAGATTCATATTGTATAGCTACTGAACATAATTGTGATTCAAGTCATTCTCAGAAGTAATAACTTTATTACAGATTATGCGAGAAATTTTGCGGAGACCAACCCTGGGGGTTTTAAATTTTAATTAAAATTTAGTGTTTTTCATAATAACTTTCAAAATTATTTTAGTACAAATAATTTTGCATCATCCTAATTTTCAAAAATTACCTTTCCAACTATATTAACGATTTTATGGTATAAATATATTTTCTATGTTTAATCCATTTTCTAAAATTAAATTTGAGAATTCTGAACGAATATTAAACGAATCACGAGATTCAATAAGTAGTTCCTTTCATTACCATTCTGAAGGAACACCAATTCTAAAAGAACACACAAATCTAACAAATAAAAATAAATATTTTTTATCCGCATTTTATGTACTATCGCACTTCATTCTATTTCTATAAAAGATTGCCAAATTATTGATTGATTACACTTAATAATTTTTTCGGCGCGGCAACGCAACCGGGTAGTTTTTGTCATAAATATCAATAGTTTAAGTTAAGGAGAATGTCTTTTAACATTCAACCTTGTTCGTTTCAAATCCCATTTATTCAAAACACGGCAATATTTCTCATTGTGATAGATCTCGCAAGGTTTTAATCTTTCTATTCAATACTAAATCAGACTTCAGGTGCTTCAATATCGTTTTGTTCCGTAAAAAATTGCACTCTTTCCTGAATCCTGAATCCCTATTTCACGAATACAGTTTGTGCTATCTACATGAATATTCGAAATTGGAAAAAACGAATATTCCTCTGTGATGCGGATATTCTTGGCAGATACGAAGTAACATTAGGACAATTTCCAAAATCGTAAGAGCGCAAAAACTACTTTTAAGTCATATTAAAACTTAAAAGATTATCTTTTCAGTGGTAAAAACTGTTCTCTATAACAATTTTTTAAAAAAGAATTTTAAAAAAATTTCAAGCTTATTTTTTTAATTGAAAGAAAACTCGAAACGGTTTTATCATGGCTATTACCATTGCATTCTGGCTTTAAAAAAATATTGTTCATGCTTAAAATTTGAATATTTAATTTTTTTTCACGTTTTATAAATTCAGGCATGCTTTTAATAATTTTTTTTTAATTTTAAGTACTTACAAATGAAGTTTAATTTCAGCAGCAAAAAATTTTTTTAAATGAATCCATTTTCAAACAATGATATAATTAAATGTAAAAAATATGAATATAAAATAAAGAAAATGTAAAACGCAAAGAGAAAAACTGCAGAAAGTTTTTAAGGTAGCAAAGATTATATGTTTATTGAAATTTGAATAATAAAAATATTTTGCTTATCAAGCCTATCCGAACAAATTAGAAATAATATTGATTTCAGTTTATATGGCTTTATATAATATGTCTTTTAATAAAGATTTTTATAGCTAATAATAATAGCATTTTAATATAGCTTTTTTAATTTACTATATCTTTTAAACTTTGCCGGCGTTCTGGTATCTGAGTACCTCGTCTTTCCCGTGATCTAGTAGTCTCGATTAGCGCATGGTTGTCCTTCTATATTCTATCTGTGAGGTGTGCGTATCGCTCCTCCTTTTAAAAAGGGTTGTGCAAGCGAATGGGGCACATGCTAATGGGACATTGCTAAGTCGTACTATTGACCCTAGTTGTGCTCACTTAACTTAAATCGCTACCAGATCTGTCAATGGGATTGTAAAGTGCCACAAGTAACAACACTACAAGCCTGCTGTAGTAATTTTCAATAAGAGAAATGTGGTCAACACACATGCTTAAAATATGCTTGTTTAATTACATCTCCAGCTCAAAAGTCCGTACGTTTAAAAAATGTCTCAAAGGCTTATCTGCAAATATTCTGACATGTAATTGCTAGAAGACATTAATTACCTATAACTATCAATTATAATATAATTCAAGTTACTTTAAAAATTAGAAACATAGAAAATCAATCTTGGAATGCGGAACATTGGTTGATTGAATCTTGGTCGTAAATTTGTCGTAAGATTTGTATCGTATATATGTCGTAAAGATTTACTTGTTCTAGATTAAAATATTAATTAAAACCTATTTTAAATAATTTTAATTTAATTAATTTTAATTTTAATTTTTAAGCGCATTTTTTATTTTGCTTTTGGTGCATCTTTGGTTATAGAGAATAAAGTTTCTCCAATTAAATTTATTTAATTAGAAAATAATTTTTTTACAATGCTATGAAAATTACATTTTTTGTTGTTTCAAATCTTATTTGTATAAACTAATATATTCTCAATTAATTTATGAAATGTTGCTTAATTCATGATTTATTCACTTTAGATATTGTGAATATATTTGCTTCATCCCGAGATCCGAAAGAACTGGAATACTATTGGCTGGAATTCAGAAAAGAAACTGGAGAAAAGTACAAAGATCTGTTCATAAAATCAGTAAAAGAAGATAATAAGGATGCCAAATACTTCGGTAATAGCTTTACAGTAATTTCAAAATAGTTAAATACGGTGATACCTGATTTAACATCAGTCATACCTTTTTGAATTTTTATACATCTTTTCAAGATTGAAATTATTTTGTTAGAATTTTGTGCATAGAAATATGTTAGAATATAATGATGAATGAAATGAACCAAAATCTAAGAAATATTTTGAAATGCAAAGAAGTTACGTTTAAAAATATACGTAAAAATGCATTTTTTTCCATACATTCACAACTTAATTTTTTTTAAAACACCTATAACGGAAAAGTATTTCACCAACAATTAAACTTCTGGTTCATTTCATTGCCCATATTACTTAAAACACACGCTGAAATGCTTATGTAAATACCTCTATTTTTTGGGGGATATCATGTTAATGGTGGATAATTTTTATGAAAATTAAAATTGAAGTTTAAGACAAATTTTAGCTGAAAAATAAATTTTGCTTAAAATTCCTCTGGATAAATAGATCTTCCTTTTCTAAGAAAAAAAAAACAGTTTGGAAAGAGAAAAGTCTAAATGACAAGAAATAACACTTTTAAAAAAAAATCAATGTGATCGAATACCAGTGTTTTTAACGTAGGCGGATACC
Organism: Argiope trifasciata; assembly: GCA_026543055.1. NCBI lineage: Eukaryota > Metazoa > Arthropoda > Arachnida > Araneae > Araneidae > Argiope > Argiope trifasciata. The sequence continues at coordinate 18,960 of JAPMOQ010008298.1, forward strand.
TTAAGTGGACCTGATTATGCAATCAAGATCCAATTGCCATTTTAAGGAATACAGGTTATCTACAATAAATTGCATTTAAATAAATGCAATATATTATTCAAAATAGCATAATTTTAATTTCACTCTCAGTAGTTTCAACAGAATGTACTTAATGAATAAATCAAATTTGTAAAAACAGGGCATTATTTCAGTGATAATATGTGAAAGTTTTTGTCTTTTGTAATGCGCAATTGAGTGAGGATTTTCTGAACCTTAATTTTATTCAAAAATGAATCTCGAAGCATTCAGGATAAAACTATTATTTGAAAACACAAGAAAAGTAGATGAGTATTTAGTATTTATGTTAATGACAATAAGATAATGATATTGGAAGATATAATTCCCTATTTTGTATTTTGTAATGTCAAATTGTATTGCACGATATAATTTATATTATAAATTACCAGCGGGTGACCGAGCTCCGCTCGGAGAAAAGAGGTATCGAAGCTAACTCGAAGATTTAAATTTTCAATTGTGATTTATCAAAACAATACATGCCATAAGAAAATTTGTACAACCATTGGTGAAAAGATAACCGGTTAAAGTGCACCATTGTAAACTATTCTAAACAAAGTTAGAGTTTGGAAAGGGAACTATACTATATAAAGGTAAAGTAAAGATAAAGATTGAAGTGTGTTGAAGTTCAATATTTTTGACAAATTTATTTAGAAAAACCAAACATATATACATACATAAGAAACATATTATAAACCTATAACAGCATAAACATAAAACTTTATTAGTTCGCCATATTGGCTATAGATGGCAGCACGTTACCGCTTGAAAATTTAAGTAGCCATTATGGCGAACTAATAAAGTTTGAAAATATCCTATCTGTAACTCCGAACTGCTCGACCGTAGCGCTTCAAAACCGGCGTCAATCGATTCCTCGTGGCCAAAAACCCCAGACCCCCAAGTTTACCGGAGTTTATTAATTCTGGGGCGATTTTCGACTTGACAACCATTCCTCGTATTATAGTATTAGATTATATTGTAAAGCAAAGAAAACTTAATTCTTATTTTATTTAGGAATATAAAATTTTATGTGTTTTAATGAATATTATAAATATAGTAAGTGTTTGTAATGAGTAAAAATTTGGTAATAAAAAAAAATATGGACTAGGTTATAAAATAAGGTTGTGGTATTAAATACGGGTACTTGAATGAATAAACATTCAAAAATTCCTGCTTAAAGTAGCTGAAAACATGTATTTTGTATTCACAATCATAACTAATGAAAAAATAAAGGTAACAAAATTATACAAGAAACACGTGCAAATTATTTCTTTAAGACAGAGAAGCAATCATTCATCATGGAAAAACATGACGTAACATTTTTTTTTCAAAAGCAGTAATATTTTTCTATAATATGGAAGAATGGAAGCTGCTGTTATCAATGGCATTATCTAATTGGTAATGGTATTATTAAGGGAAAGTAGAGATTTAAAAAAAATTAAAATAAAATTATTGGGTCTATTCAAGATTGCTCATAATGTACTTGTTATTGGAGATTGTAGTCTAGACGAAATAATTTGAAGACACATGTCTTTTAAATGGCTTATTTGTATCATCAACAATCAAAGGCACATAGTGTGTAGCAAGCCTAGAGAACTACACATAAAATTTCTCTGGTGGGAGAGCCAGGATCACACATCCCCTAGTACACGAGTCGAGTTCGTCTGTACTTGAAAAAAATGTACAAAAACATCAAAAGTGAGACCACTTGATATTTACTTGATTGGCAGCTGGTTCCACCCATGAAGACCATTTGGATCACTGAACTCTTAATAACCTTTTCAAACAACTCTTTAATTCACAAAAAAATTTCAAATAAGCGAAAGTATTAATTGAAATTAATTGAGGAAGATTACATTTGTATGCTTATACGTGCCTACTGAGTTTGAAGAAGTTCAGAATGATGATATAAGTCTTTATAACAATAATTTTCATTTACAAATTCTCTTAGGGGCTACATTCAGCACTGGAAACAGAAGTAAACGCCCCCTTTTCTTTACCGGCCTAGTACAACATCATATTGTAAAATTTGAAAAAAAATAATACTGGGAAATATCATTTAACGATTGTAAAACAGTGTGAAATATATTAGTATTGGATTCCAATATTGTGAGATAATATCTCGGTTAATACAAATTACTTACTAAATTGAATCTTATCATTATATAAAAAAAAGAATTATTAATCTTGTATAATCTTTAAACACATATTTGCTATATTAGTATTTTTCGCATACAAGAATCCTCGAAATTCCAACGTCTGACAGTGTTACATCTACTAGTTTGACCAAGCTATGTGTAGCCAAAAGGAAGTATCAAGTGCTTCCACATTTGATATAGTTAAATGAATCTATTTATAATTTTGAGTTAAGAATGTAATTTGAAGTTAAGGGGAGAGAGATTTTTTCCCTTTTGACTAAAATTTACTATAAGAATGAAATGTTCAAGACACATTCAGAAATAATTGCTTTTGAATTTATGAAAAGTTATATTTCGTCAGAGCCATTAATAGTTCTTTGTCTTTGATGTAATTTATGAAAATGTTAACATCAAGAAAAAGATGAAACAAAGATCTCTGCAAAGCAAAGTTTACTTTACAATAGTTCTTTTAAATATAATAATATTGACATATTTTATGCATATTAAAACTTGTAATGAAGAATTTTCAAACTTACAAACTAGTTATACGCATCTAAACTGGTTTTCTTCTATTTGACTTTTTTTTCTTACATTGATTTATTTTATCCGAAAGAAGGGAAGTATTATGATATACTATTAAAATAAGATATTTTTAAAAACTATTAGCAAAAAAACACCAAGATATTTACAATTTTATTAGAATTGTCTGATTACTTTTGGTAAAGCATATTGAAAAACAAACTCTTACATCGTACTGGTATACGTATAAAAAATTTACATTGTTAGCATAAAGTCATCAAACAGAGAATTTACATTTTTGTTAATACAATGTTGATTTATATTCTTTTATCTTTTCAAGTGAGAGTTCCTCAGAATTGTTTTTAAAATGTTGCACATTATTATATAGTATTCTGATTGTGATGAAAAGTTTTTCCATTTAATTTTTTAGAATAAAATCAAAAATAATATTAATCATTAAGCTTCAACTAATATTTTTAAGTCAGAATATTATGGTAAAATTTTTCTTATAAATTTCGGCACTTTTTGAATACTATTTCTTGCTATACAGTATTACTGATACAGCATTTTGGTTCTCCTTGATATTCACAATATAATTCAATATTTCCCAAATTACTTGACGACGTCATTTTGAAATACTGTGCCTGGTTACCTAAGATGATGCTCTATGTTTCAACCCAAAATGTTTTATTAAGTCAAAGGAAAATTTAAAAAAAAATAATAACTCGCTCTCTTAACTCTTTAACTATTTTGCCCGAGTGACATACGTTCATTGATAAATGTAAACAAAAAATAAACCATTCATAATGATTGAAATTCACCATGAAAATTACAAATATGGTGCACATATAATATAAAAATTACTTCAAATGTATAGATATGTCAAGTATTCAATGGAATTCCATTTGAATCAAAATAAGAAATATTCCCAAAATATAAGCGTTATCTTATTAGATAGTAAATAAAATAAAGCATTTAAAGGGTTAATAGCTGTGAAACTCAGCTAGAATTAACATAACTTTGATTTAATGAGTATGATAATTATGCACTATTCAATAAATGAACATCTCCAATTCCTCTGTGTATTTCTGGTAATGCAAAAGAGAATAAATAAATACATTGAAAAATTGCTCATTATTATTATATATCTGAGATTTGTTTATTTTAATTTTAGAATTTCTTATCCAAAATTATAAATTTTTAAGAACTCTTATAATTAATAACTTTTTATTACAGATTAACATCGTTTTCTTTACAGGTTATAAAAACAAAGCAGAACATAACATCGCTAAATATGAAGACAAAGACTTTTTACAAAATATGGCCAAAGAGATGGAAAAGATTCTGCCATTTTATAAACAAATACACGCATATGTAAGGAAGAAACTAAGGGCTTTTTATAAAAACGAAGATATCCAGAAAGATGGGCCTATTCCTTCTCACCTTCTAGGTAAATGTTATTTGAAGTTAAATATTCATTTAAAGATTATATGCGAGCTGTACCATGTCTATCACGTCATTTAACATGCTTTTGATAGTTTCCTTGTTTCAATTTGTTGAAATAAATAGAATTCGACTCATTCGGCATCCAAATCTAGTTGCCTTGATTATACCTTTTTTGCACTTTGTCTCATATTGTCACCCCCCCCCATAAAAAACGATGAAGAGCACATGATGATAAAAAAAAGGAACTCTTACTTCAAGATAAAAAAAAAACTCTTACCACATGATGAAAAAAAAAGGATTTTTTTTTGTCTTGTTATTTAGATTTCTAATAATTAAATGAAAATACCAAAACAAGCAATAAACGACCTTTGATAAGTCTTTTTTCCTTTTGTTTCCTTTCTAAATAATTATACGAAAATACATTAAAAGGCAAATAAATATCTAGGTTTCAAAGTTTGATAGGGCAATCAAACTTTGAAGCCTAGATATTTATTTGTCTCTTTACGTACCTCCGTTAAAGATCATTACTGATTTTATTTGAAAAATACATGCTTCAAGAAGTATTAAATTCATTTTTGAATGAAAGCATATACTCAATATTCACTACAGATAAAACATAGAATCTATATTAATTTAATTAATTCCCCCCCAAGGTGGATAAAGCATGCGATCCAACTTGGGGGGGGGATTTAGAGTTGCATGCAAAATCATGCGGTAAAAGAAATCCTTTTTCATCTTTTTAATTTGGTGCTAAAAAGATGTAGTGCCAATCGTTAATTATCTTTCTCATTGGCATTTAGAATTTCCAGACGTTTTTTACGATTTCCTGCAAATTTGAATAATTGGAGCGCCATCCTTTTTGTAGAAAACCCTTCAATTATTGTAATGAATACTTGAAGCTACCTCCGTTTTGCAGCAAATTCTTCAATTATTGTAATGAATAAATTTATTTACATCCTTTTTGTAGCA
>JAPMOQ010008298.1:24095-43371 GCA_026543055.1 Argiope trifasciata
CTTCAATTATTGTAATGAATAAATTTATTTACATCCTTTTTGTAGCAAATCCTTCAATTATTGTAATGAATAAATTTATTTACATCCTTTTTGTAGCAAATCCTTCAATTATTGCAATGAATAACTGGATCTACCTCCTTTTTGGAGCAAACACTTCAATCATTGTAGTGAATACTTGAAGCTACCTCCTTTTTGTAACAAACCCTTCAATCATTTTACTGAATACTTGAAGCTACCTCCTTTTTTCAACAAATCCTTAAATTATTGTTAGGAATACTTGAAGCTACCTTCTTTTAGCAGCAAATCCTTCAATTATTGTAATAAATCATTGGAGCTACCTCCTTTTTGAAGAAAAATATTCAATTATTGTATTACAATAATAAATAATACATGTACATAATATACATAATACATGTCTTAATAATAGGATCTTTGAAATTTGACTGAATTATTATCGATTACTGTTAATCATTACTTCCAAACACAAAGTTACTTCCAAACGCGTAAGTTGATTTGTTGTTCAAAGTAACTAACGTAAAATCCTTCCCTCCCTCTTCTATAAAATAAACGAGCAAACCACTGATCTGTTTTATGTTAGTAAAGAAGTATGTATATGGTTATAAATTCTTAAAAAGTAATGTTTTGTAATTAAAGTATTTATTATTGTATTTATTATTTTTATTAATAATTTTGTCTCATTCTCTATTAAGAATGCAATTATTTACAACTTTTTCATCTATGCCTTGGACCGAGCGATATTTTATGACGTGAGATTTGTAGTTATTTAAAGCTGTATTACATTGTTTCATTAAACTAATATTTCGAAAGTAATTAAGTAAGGGGGCTCCAGAACTGGCAGATCTCGTCACCAAGACTTTTGGTGGAATATACACTTCATTTGCACTTTGTACTTTTATAGACACGACAACAACAACAATTAAATAAGGGAATAGTAAAAATGTGGTTTCAATTTATAAATACTAATTATAAATGGAATCGCAATAGGTATTTTTTTTCCTCTGAAAATCCTTATTCACTAATCCCCCCCCCCCAATGCTATTTTTATGATTATTTACTAATTTTCAGTATTTTTTGTTCAGGTGATATGTATGCACAAAGTTGGGCGAATATTTTCCATATTGTTAAACCATATCCAAAGAGCGGTGGGCTACCAAATGTAACCAAAGCTATGCTGGGAAAGGTAACGTTTCCTAAAATTACTGTTTCAGAAACAGTGCTATTTTAAAGCGTTTCACTTCATTAATTTTAATATTCTTCGTAAAAGAGATTTTTAGGACTTTTTTTCTGAAACATAATTTTTCTGAAGCATTATTTCGTATTTTCCTTAAAAATATTATTTCGGAACCTATGAATGTTTATAAAAATAATAATAATCTTTATCTATCATTTTATGTTATTTACATTTTAGGTATTTTCCTGAAGCATTATTTCGTATTTTCCTTTAAAATATTACTTCGAAACCTATGAATGTTTATAAAAAATAATAATAAGGATCTTTATCTATCATTTTATATTTACATTTTAGGTATTTTCCTGAAGCATTATTTCGTATTTTCCTTTAAAATATTACTTCGAAACCTATGAATGTTTATAAAAAATAATAATAAGGATCTTTCTCTATCATTTTATGTTGTTTACACTTTAGGTATTTTCCTGAAGCATTATTTCGTATTTTCCTTAAAAATACTATTTCGGAATCTATGAATATTTATAAAAATAATAATAAAGATCAGTATCGATCATTTTATGTTATTTACACTTTAGGTATTTTCCTTAAAAATATTATTTCGAAACCTATGAATGTTTATAAAAATAAAAATAAAAATCATTATCGATCATTTTATGTTATTTACACTTAAGGTATTTTCCTGAAGCATTATTTCGTATTTCCCTTAAAAATATTATTTCGAAACCTATGAATGTTTATAAAAATAATAATAAAAATCATTATCGATTATTTTTTCACCTATTTCTTGGACAAGGAACGCTAATAATAATCTCATTGGGTTATTTCATATGGTATTACTCAAATAATAATAATAATAATAACTGTCATCAGATGAAAGTAGACCGATTTTTTTAGTTGAATCTAATTGCAAGACCATTATTATACAATATAAAAATTTAAAATTTTAGCTTACTTACCACTACCTTTATGAAGGATACTTTACCATCCTTTTTCTAGAATTTTATCCTCTAAAATTCTATCGATTTTAAGATTTTTGGGTTGTATATTTTTTGGAAGCTAAATTGTTTTCTTTGCAGAAAATGGAACCTCTTGACTTGTTTATTATGGCTGGGCGATTTTTTGAGTCCATAGGATTAAAAAAAATGACCCCATATTTTTGGAGAAAATCTGTGATAACGAAGCTGAAAGGACAAGAAATGGATTGTCACGCTTCTGCGCATGACTTCTTCGATGGCAAAGATTTTAGGCAGGTCTTTTAAGGATATTTTTAGGATACGATATTTATTAAACACTAGCCGCCTTTGGTGACCAGCTGGTTAGCCGTTCTTGATACTCTTTAAAACGGTCAGGAAAATACTTTATGTAACGTCATTGTCAATTAAATACTTTGTGTGACATCATTTTCAATTAATTGCTTTGTGTAACTTATTCTCAATTAAATACTTTGTGTGACTTATCATTCTTAATTAAATACTTTGAGTGACTTATCATTCTCACTTAAATACTTTGTGTGGCTTATCATTCTCAGTTAAATACTTTGAGTGACTTATCATTTTCAATTTAAAACTTTATGTAACTTGTCTTTTAATAGTTACTTCTTCATCAAAACATTTTTTAGGTTCAAATTTTGACAGACCGATAATTTATTCATCCATTTATGAAAGTCTTAAGCCCTTAATGCACTATATTCCTCATTAATTATCTGATCAGTTCTCTCAAATTTCGAATTTAAATTAAGGTGGAAACGATTAAACTGCAAATTTATCTGAAAACATTTTTTTAAATACAAGTAAAAGAGACTCATAATGTATAATACTAAATAATTACAATAATTTATGAAATATTTCAAGAATATTCGGTAAAAAATAGAAGCTTAAGTTATATGTTTAAGTTCTGATATCATTAGAAAGCTAGTTTTTTAATCTTTAATTTGATGTAAAAATCATCTTTGTGCGATATTATTTTTGGAAGTTATAGTGGAAAAACGTCGAAATTTCGCTTAATTTTTAACTGAAATTCTAATCAATAATTTGAAAAAAGGGCTCCTAGGTGCACATTCCCGACCCCTAAAGTATACATGTACCAAATTTGGTAACTTTAGGTCCAACGGTCTGGCCTGTCGTGCAACAACACGCAAACACACTTACACACACACACATTGAGCTTTATTATAAGTATATATATATTGAGATATAGATTAAAATTCACTACAAGGGCTTTTTAAACTTACCCTTTATGAATGTTTTTATCATCGATTTTCTTGTCATTTTTCCATTATTTCAATTATATTAAATTTATTCTAAAATAAATAATGATAAAAAATTATTCTAAAGTAAATGTAAGTCACTGACTCTCCAACCAAACCGAAGGCATGCTGATAAAATGATTGAATTATCGGACCGCCGCTACAACGACACTGGCTGGAATTGTGGTTGGACCATCACCGGTCTCTGTACAACCCTTTCCTAAGGAAATATGTCTCATCATTGATGGGTGAAGCTAGATCCGTTCATTTTTGAGTACACTCTTGGATGGCGAGAACTAATCATCATGCCGGAAGTTCCTCATCCTCATTTCGAGGTGCCCCCCCAGGGAAATAATGCAAATATAAATAATATTAAATATATTAAATATAATTTAATGAATAATAAAAATTAAAGATCAATCACTTAATATTTAACCAATATCTTTAACAATATTTCCAAAGAAAATATAAAGTAAGAAATTCGTAACCATTTTGAAACGGCAAAAGAAGTTCTTCACATTGCCAGGAATTACTGCACGATTGAAAATTAGATTTCATATTTGACTTGGTCCCTGTCATTTTACGTTTATCCCGCAAACATACCTTAAATCCGTTGTAATCATCAATGAACTCATTATTAAGATTTAAATTTTAACAACAAATAATTTAAGCTGGAAATTCTTCTTTCTTAATGGGAGCAAAATTCAAGTATTAGTGTTGGTGTTATATTCTATTTGAACTTGGTTTTGATAAAAAGAAATTGTTATTTATTTATATCATTCAAATTCTATTGAAGCCAATTATTTTAGAAATGTATAGCAATTAATAAATTAATTGTACTTCACTGAATTGTGTCACAACATTGTTTATAGTTTTCCTTTGGTGAAAAAAATAAAATAGACTTTAAAAGTAGACGAACATATTTATTTTTCGCCTTAATACAAAACTCAGAAAATAAAATGCAGAAAGGAATGCACTAATAATTATTTGATATGTTAATTTTGTTACTATTTTTAAAAAATATCATCGTTTTGCCTTGCCAAAATTAAATTGTTAAACAAAATTTGAGAAAAAAAATTCGTACTTATAATCAGTTAACGTGTCTTAAAATCAAATGTAACATTTTATACGACCATTGTTATACTTGAGGTAAAATACAAATTTTCCTCAATAAAACAATGTTTTCATGGAAAAAATCGCATGAAATAATATTTGATATTAACTGCATAATATAGCAGATTTTGCCTTTACATAAAACAAATGATTAAAATATAAAACACTAATCAAGAGTGCGAAATATTTATTTTATCATGAGTTATTTTTTAATTTTTCTTTTTGGCAACAATAAAACATGATGATAAAAACAGGCTCTCCATAATTATCTTTAATTATTCTAGAAATAAATACCACAGTTTGCCTCTTGCAGTTTTAATAATAGATGAATACAATGTCTCAATCTAACATATTTTTCTTTGCAGTTATTTGCTTTTTTTGGCTTTAAGGTATCCGACCACGTTAAAAATACTGGTTTTCAACCACATTGGCGAATTTTTATTTAATGTTTTTTCTGGTAATTCAGGCTTTCCTCTTCCAGAAGCAGTTTATCTTTTCTAGGAAGAGGAAGGCCTGACCTATCGTCCAGAATCGCATATTTTTCAGCAAAAATTTATCTTTTAACTTCAATTTTCTCAAAACTTTAATATTCGTAAACACTCACCACCTTTATTTAACATGATCTCACAAAAACTAATAGAGGTATTGACATAAAAAATTCAGCTAGTGCTTTAAATAATAGGGGCAAGGAAATGAACCGAAAATTTTATTGTTGGTGAAATACTTTTTCATTGATAGGTGTTTTGAAAAATTAAGTTGTACAATTAGAGAAAAAATGCATACATGCGTACATTTTTATCCATCACTTCTTTGCATCTGAAACTTTTTCTTAGATTTTGGCTCATTTCATTTATCATTATATTCTATAACTTGTGTGCAAAGAAAATTAACATATTATTGTAATTATATTCCATAACTTGTGTGTGCAATACAATTTTGAGTAGGGTGTTAACCTTTTTGGTTAAATCTCATTAAAATGTATTACACATATAACTATTTCTCGAAATATATTATTTTTTCAAATAATTTTGTTTTGTTTATAGTATTTTGCATTATAATTGACTATGCATCTAAAAACCATGGCTTTAAATAGTTTTTTTTAATCCAGTTTTTCAAAAAATGGCCTTCGAAAGTAGTCGGATACCTTAATTCTATATGATATGGTATGCGATTAAACATTTGTTTCTGCTCAGGATCAAAATGTGTACTCAAGTGAATGCCGAATATCTAGGGGTCGTCCATCATGAAATGGGCCACGTAGAATATTACATGCATTACAGCCATCTGCCAGTTGTGTTCCGTAGTTCTGCAAACCCAGGTGAATACATTTTTTTTTCTTACTCTACAGCAGTGTTTACCAAACTTTTGACATATGTGTACCCTTTCTAGAAATTCCGCAGAGCTGAGTACAACTAGTCAAAAAAATCAGCAATCAGCGTGTTAACCGAGAAGGCCAAGGTAGTCTAATTGGATTCGCACTCTTGAGTTGCGAGTTCGAACCCCACCAACCGAAGACTCCCCTGTGTGGTGGTGCCTAGCTCAAGTATAAATCTTTCATGGTCAAAAAGTCCTCCATGTTGATAGTAACACCTCTGGGAGTACTAGTTTAAAGGTGATTTTACTTTGCACCAGGTCTAAATTACGATATGTGAATGAATGAAGTCCATCCCATAAAAAAGGTTGTGTCGTGTGAGTAGTTGACTCGTACCCTTGGCCCGAGAAGGTGCAACTGACAATTAAGAGACGTCGAAAATTCGGATTAAATCGCCGTGGCTCTTTAGTCAAAGGGGTTGTCAATGACAAGTGCCATTAGCAACAACAGCATTGACTGAGAAGTTGTTAGCCAAATTCTTGGCTATGGTAGCTGGTTTTGAAATCTCAGATCCAAAAGACACGTATTGTATGAAAATAATCGTTATTTTAGGTTCTTCCTGTTTAGTTTAATAAACAATCCGTTTTTAAATTAACACGAGGGCTGTTTTGGGATGGACCTCGTAATTTTGGGTTGTGGTCGAATGAGGAAAAGTACCTGAGCTAGCATTCATATTTCCAAGTCTTCCACACTGTACCAGAGGGAGAACGTTTGACAGTGACGGATTTAATATGCATTAGATCCGCTTACATGACAGTTCTACAGTGGAATTGGGTCTCGAACTTTAAGCGCTTCGGTTCTGAACCCTAGATCTTAATACGACTACCACGGCACTCTTTAGATAGCCTTTAAAATTGTTAAAAAATCGAGAGTAGATACTAGTTGAAGTTCATTTAATTCAAAGATGGCAAGAGGCTGAGTTTAGAAAATATCTGAAAGGGAGAAAAGTACTGATTTTGTGCGTACGATTGATTCATATTCGGTTATTGATTACGCAATGATGCCCGCTTTAATTAAGAAACATAATTTAACTTTAATAATGGTAGTTTACAAAGATAATTTTGAATTTAGTTTTGAGCTTTATATCAATACAGCTGTGATTCCAAAAATCACGAAAACAGTAAATACAACGGTACAGTTTCGGATAGCAAAAATTTATTTATGCTGTAAGTGCTCGGTATGTTTCCATTACATGATATGGCATGTGAGGTGCACAACGAGTAAGGCATTACATAGAGCATATCTGCGGATTTCACGTACAGCTTGCAGCATGACATCTTTTAATTCTAGGCCACGGTGGCCAGGTGGTAAGGTTTCGGCTTCTGAACCGGAGGGTTTCAGATTCGAGACTCGATTCCACCGAAGAACCGTCGGGTAAGGGGATGGTCTCTTGCACGTTAAATTTGTCAGGCCATACGTGCTTCCGCTGGTGTGGAGAGGGGATGGATGACTGTTCAGGTGTCATCCTTGTCATTTGACCGTGGTTCAAAATTGAGAGGTCTGTCCCAAAATAGCCCAAGTGTTGCTTTATAAAAGGATGTTAAAATAACTAAACTAAACTAAAATCTTTTAATTCTGATTGTTTCAGAAGGAACGACAGGTATGTAAAGAATTTTAAATAATCGTATTGAAAACCTACTATACCGGGTGGCCAGAAATAAAACACCGCTACTCTGACCTCCCTGGATATCGAACTACTCAGTGTAAAGGCTTGAAAATTTGTGGACATACTATTCAAAAAATGGGGAAACGGATTTCACGAAAAAAAAATTTAGTTCCAGAAATCACCGATAGGTGGCGCTGTACCACTGGACGTATGCTGAAAAGACACAAAAACACGTTTTAAACACATTTTATTTGAAAGTACCAAGCATACATGAAACAAGGACGTTATCGATGCAGGGAATGCTGCTCAATATGGTTCCCTTCCTGAAGATGTAAAATGTGAAGTCTGTGGACAGCTTGTTCAACTGCGGATCGTAACTGGTCATCTGAGATGCTTCTCACATGCAGACTGACACTCTCTTTCAAATCTGCCAAGGTTATCAGACGTTCTCGATAAACAAGGTTTTTTAAGTGTCCCCAAAGCCAAAAATCACACGGATTAAGATCCGGTGAACGAGATGGCCAAGTTGTCGGAAACGCGCGACTGATTATTCTGTCAGTGGTGAAATGTTGGCGAAGAAACTGTTGCACAGGGAGTCCAATGTGTGGAGGTGCTCCATCTTGCATAAAAGTAATGGTGTCAAGGCATTGGCGCTGCTGCAAATGGGGTACAACAAATGTTTCGAGCATCCTTTTGTACCTGTTGGCCGTCACGGTACATGTCTCAAGGCCATTGGAAGTAACCTCTTCGAAAAAGAACGGTCCAAGGATGAATGTGGCTGTGAATCCACACCAGACTGTAACTTTCGGTGAGTGGAGTGGAATCTCTTGGAAGGTACGGGGGTTTGTCGTGTCCCATATGCGACAGTTATGGGTATTCACTGTTCCACTGAGGTGGAAATGGGCCTCATCGCTCCACAGAATCTGCCACGGCCACGATGCATCCACTTCAACTCTAGCAAGAAATGTCAATGCAAAGGTCAGTCGCATCTCCCTGTCTGTGGCCAGCAATTGTTGATTAGGGCGGATTTTGTACGGGAAACAATGCACCATTTTTCTGAGTACGTTCCACACTGTGCTATAGGGAACACCCAAGTATCGTGACACTGCACGTGCACTACTGCAGCCTAAAACATTATCCATTGACTGTTCAACAATACCGGTGGCAACATCTTCAACGACATCTGAACGAACCGGTTTGCGTCCTCGACCAGGCTGAACTCCAAGATGTCCAGTTTCCTCGAATCGAGCGATCATTCTCCTGAGAGCTTGTGGAAGCAATGGTCCCTTACGCAAATCCTTAAGTCGGCGAAACTCTCGAAGTGCTGCTGGAGCATTTCCTTTATTCTCGTAAAACAACTTCACAAGCAAAGCGCGTTCTGGCAGCGTGACAGCCATCACTAATAAGAATGACATTCCCCACCTTTTAACTTCTTTTATACCCAGAACATGGCTTCTAACCATGCTTTATGCAAATTTTTCTGGTTACAGTATGAAATTGCAGTTACAACGGGAGTTCTAGCTTCTTTACTATTTTTATTTTCCATAAGGGGCAGAAAAATTAAAAAGGAAGCATGGAAGCATTCCATTCCGCATAAACATTTTAATTTTTATTATTATTTGTGTCTTTTGATCATAGTTCCAGTTGTGCAGCGCCACCTATCGGTGATTTCAGGAACTAATTTTTTTTTTCGTGAAATCCGTTTCCCCATATTTTGAATAGTATGTGTACAAAATTTTGAGCCTTTACACTGAGTAGTTCGATATCCATGGAGGTCAGAGTAGGGGTGTTTTATTTCTGGCCACCTTGTATATAATATTGATGATTGTGGATGACTTTGGATTTAATAGTGTTGATCATGGAAAGAAATCCAAAATGAAAACTCGGATCTATTTATTATGTGATAAAACTAAATACAAAAAGCTCTATGTTATGCAATTAAACATGAAGACAGGGTATCACGGTTTTTCCTCAGAGGCTTCGATGAATTTGAAGCAATGGAAAAATTTTCCTCAAAATAAGTCAAAAAATTTCTCTTTTTTAGCTAATTTCCCTTAACATACATAGTATTTTTTATATATACATATTATTTATTATATATACATATTATTTATATTATTATTTAAAAAAGGCACGAAAAATTTCTAGGATGTATTTCAGGTTTCAATGGCAAAATTAATCATAATTATAAGCTGTCATGTGTCAAAATATATATTTCTAATATTAAGTCAGAATAAAGAGAATGACTGAAGAATAATTTTATTTCCTTGTAATTTCTAGTTCTATAATAAGTTTAGTTCCTATATAATTTTTGGCTATTTAAACATAAGAATAGGCATTTAGTTTGTTTATATTCCACCACAGGATTCCACGAAGCTATTGGAGATGCTATAGCTTTGTCTGTCTTGACGCCCAGTTATTTGAGACAAGTTGGTCTTTTAAAAAAAGGGGAAATTAAGAAAGACGAAAGTAAGCAATTTTTTAATATGTTGCTCTTCTAAAAAAGTGAAATTTAAAAAGCTAAAGGCAGACAAAATATTTCAAACTTTTTACATATCCTCAAGCTGATAATTCAAATTCTTTTTTAAAGAATTATTTCAGAGTAAATAAAAAAAGTTAATAATAGTTGATAATTTTTTAATTTTGTGTTGAATATCGATTGATCGTGCCTGAAATAATTTATATTTTCAGAATCTACTATCAATTATTTGATGGAAATTGCTCTGACCTATGCAGTGACACCTAATTACGTATACATTATAGATCATTGGAGAAATCATGTTTATAATGGTACCATTAAGACTAATGAGTTAAATAAAATGTATTGGAAATATAGGTAAGTGAAAATAATTTCTTTATTCGGAAAAATGTGGCTATAAAAAAAATGTTCCATAAAAATGTTCATATGTGTGTGTGCGTGTGAGTAATAATATTTTAAACTCTAATTTCAATTCTAATTATTTTCCGAAGTTTTATCCAAAGTTTTTCCAAAGTAATTTCCAAAGCCCATAATAAAATCATTCTAAAATATTATCTTATCACCTGACCCCATTCCACTTAATTAATTCAAGAGGTTTTTTGAAAAAAATGTTTAGACAGTGGTCCTCACACTGCGAGTGAAATGATAAAATTGCTTACCTAAACAATACTTTAAAAAAAGAATCCTGTGTTTTTCTTAGCAATCACGTACGTCAAAAAATCTCTATCAGGATTTAAATGGTGTATAAGCTCTGTGAAAGAATATTTTCCCCATCAAAACATGGTATATAAGCCGAGGGATAATTAAATTCTGCCTTTTACCACTTCTACTCCTCTCTCGCCCAGTGGCGGAAGTGATTTTCCACGAAATTCCATAAAACTGCAATGCTCTAACAAAATCAAAAAGTTTAGTATATTGGATGTATGGTGAAACAATCTAACATGCTTAATAACAAATAAAAACGTTCATTCGACGTGAAGACAGACGACAAACAGAACAGAGGATACTCCATAACGGTAGTAATAACAACCAAAATTAGCAAATAGATGGTAAACAACTGTAGCAGTACAAAATTGCTCAGTTAAAACTCAACAGGAAGAGAGCCTTCGAAGAAATTTTCGCCTCCCTCCAAACGTTTGCTATTCTTCACTATCAGTTTGCTTCAGCTGAACATGAGTACCGATTATCAAGCAATATTTTACTATACGATTGATTACTCAGTATGCAATTCAATGCTGATTTAGATCTTCAATATTCGCCTTCAAGACTCGGCACATGACAAAATACTTGTCTCATGGATTGCTTGAACTTCTCTCAACTAATTAGTCACTTTCGCTTCATGCAAATAATTCAACTGACTTCATTTTTTATATTTTCCGAAACAGGACACAGAATTTTCTAGAAGGATATCTATAATTCGTTTAATAATGATTATAAGGCAAAATACCTGTTGGTTTTTAGAATCTTCTACCTTCTTTGAAGTACTTGAAGTGAATTCGTCTATCTACTTAGCCAAATTTGCTACTAAAGTAGGAGGATATCCCTTAAAGGTCCAAAAAGCTGTCTGTAAAATCATATTCTTATGAAAACCATTCTTCCTTATATAAATTTTCAATACTTTAAGGTGTACGTTTGGTATAAGTTTAGAAAGTAAGCTTGCCATCTAAAGCAGAAGGAAGTTTAAATAAAATAATTAAATAATTAATTAATTTCTCTACTATGGGTCACCATCCCGTTTTATTAGCTTCCAATAAATTCCAATAATTTCTTTATCTTTCATATTTATGTTGTAAGAATGCAAAAAGTAATTGTTAAGATTTTTTAAGTAATTAGTGATCTCTAGATTGAAATATTTTATCCCAGAAAGATTTCGTTTTTCATAAATCACCAAACTTTAATTTAAAAATGTGTCCGTAAAATATCCTACACGCACACCTTTATTATTGGTAATGTTTCTTTAAAAAAATCTGTTAAAAAATCATTGGTAATGTTTCTTGAAAAACATCTGTTAAAAAATTATAGGTAATGTTTCTTGAAAAACATCTGTTAAAAATTATTGGTAATGCTTCTTGAAAAACATCTGTTAGAAAAATAATTGGTAGTGTTTCTTGAAAAAGTAGGTACTATTTGGTGACAGCGCACCTATTTGTTCCGCATGCCGCACAGATTTTACAGTTCATCGCATTTTGATAGAGTACCCAGCTTTTAATATTAGTGAAGTTTTTTCACTTATCATCCTTAACTCTCGCTGATTTATTGGGAAAGAACCACCATCCAAACGCTTTTAAATTTTTATAGACTATAAAATGTTTACCTTGCATTTAAATTCTCCAAACGCTTTAACTTCCTAATTTTTTTTCATTCTAAATATATAATCCTGTGCTACTGTTTCCAGTGTTTTTTAACGATTTTATTTCTGCTTTTAAGCAACTTTTCATTTATTTAAAGATCATTTAACCTCTTTTTAACCACATGGATGGCGCAGTTTGGCCAAAGATAGCTTTTGTGCCAAAAAGCACAATACAATGTACCAACTTTTAAAAATCCGACTCCTTAGGGAAATAATAGGAAAATAATTGGAAAATTTGGATTAAAGTTTAAGGAAATTAAACCAAAATTATTAATACTCTACACATAATTTTAATTTAGAAATCCTAATTTTCTTTGTACACGAGTTATAGAATATAATGACGAATGAAATGAACCAAAATTTAAGAAAACTTTTAAGATGCAAAGAAGTTATGGTTAAAAAAATGTGTATGTCTATGCATTTTCCCATAAATTCCCAAAAATTTTGTAACAATAAATTCCCAACAATTATTGTAAAACATAATCCTGTGCAACTGTTTCCAGTGTTTTTTAATCATTTTATTTTGTTTTTAAGCAACTTTTCATTCATTTAAAGATCATTTAACATCTTTTTAACCACATGGATGGCGCAGTTTGGCCAAACATAGCTCTTGTGCCAAAAAGCACAAAACAACCAGCCAACTTTTAAAAAATCTGACTCCTCTTTAGGTTGAGATACCAGGGATTGTGTCCACCTTCCGAAAGAACAGAAAAGAATTTCGACATTGGTGCTAAGTACCATATTCCAGCTGGAGTAGAATATTTCAGGTGAGATCTGTATGAATTTTATTAAATGAAACCTATTTAGAAAAAATTTATCCCTCTAGATCATAGTTTCCCAACGTGGGCGATACCCCCCCATGTAGTTTGAAGTTTTCAGGGGGGCGATAAAAGACTAAGAGAAAATTAAGGGGCGCTGATATGGCACGAAGGGGCGTTAGAAAATTAGTCAAATATAGTCTACAATAACTTCAAGGAATGATTCCAGGACATTTTAAACATGGACATACCAGACTAGGGTTTGGATCTTTTTTTCTATGTTAACACAGCAGTATAACCTCAGAAGAACTAATAAAACTGACGACAAATGAGTATCTAAAAATTAAATTCAAAAAAGGTTACCAAGAATTTTGGCTGCAGAAGTCTTTTTCGCAACTACATTCAGGATTAGGATCGATTGTTCAACGACTCTGATAGCATTCCCCTCTTCATATTAAGCAGAACGTGAATTTAGTGATGAGGCAACATTGGTTACGAAAAAGAGAAATCGGCTCCATCGGCTATTCTGAACACGGCGACTCACAATTGTTTTTAAGTTAAATTGAGCCTGATATTAACAGCTTCCTAAAAACGCATCAAATTAGCTTTCTCATTAATTAAGTTAGAAATTCGATGTTTTTAAATTTTAATAAAAATACTTTTTAATATAATTAAATATGCGTTTTGATTGGTCTCTTATGATTTTGACTGGTTTATTACGAATTAATTCGTATCATCAAAATCTCTGCATGTCCTTATGACAGGTAAGCTAAAATGTTTATTCTTCTTTTTTTAAATAAAGAAGAAATTCAGTAGCGTTTCAATTCCAACAATATTCTATCTATTAAATCTTTTTTAATTCTTGTTTTCACCATGCATTATGTACACTCTTATTTATCTGAAGTGGGAGGGGGGAGATATTGAAATATTCATTAGAAAAAATGGCGCCATTTCAAAAAAGGTTGGGAAACTCTGCTCTAGATCATAGTTTCCCAACCTGGGCGATAACGACCCCATGTGGTTTGAAGTTTTCAGGGGGGGGGGCGGTAAAAGACCAACTGAAAAAAATGGGGGGGGGGGTGATATGGCACGGAGAGGCATGGAAAGATTAACCAAATATAGTCTAAAAAAGACTTCGAAATTCGATGTCTTTGAATTTTTATGAAAATACTTTTTTATATAATTGAGTATGAGTTTTGATTGTTCCCTGAAATTCTCAATTTATTTATTTAAAAAGCAATAGTTTATTATGTCTTATTTTTTATCATCAAAATCCCTGCCTGTCCTTATGACAGGTAAGTTAAAACTATCCTGTCGATACTGCTACTTTCAGTGGTGGCGGGGTGGTCGGTTGTACGCAAGAAGAAGATAAGTTAAAACTTTTTTAAATGAAGAAGAAATTCAGTAGTGTTTCAATTCTAACAATATTCTATCCATTAGTAATTTTTTTTAATATTTAATTCTTGTTTTTATCATTCATTATGTACGCTCTTATTTCTCTGTAATGGGAGGGGGGCAGTATTGCAATATTCACTAGAAAAGGGGGCACCAGTTCAGAATAGGTTGGGAACCTATGCTCTAGATGTTTGAATCTTGTTAAATATATGCTAGAAATCTATAAATTACATTTAATTATCAAATATCAAATCTTATCATTCTAGTTAAAAGCATTTTTGAATTATCACATTCACAGATAAACAGAATTATAAAATTTTGTTTTTTAGATTCAGTGAGTTCTGTAATTAAGGTATCCGACTATTTTCGAAGCAATTTTTTAAAAAAAAATTAGATTTAAAAAAAATGTTTAAAATTATCGTTTTTAGATGTATTGTCAATCATAATATAGAATACTATGAATGTATTAAAATTATTTGAAAATGTAATATTTTTGGGGGAAATAGGAAAATTTGTATTAAATTTTAAGGAAATTTAACCAAAACGATTAACATTCTAAACAAAATTGTAATTTAACAATCCTATTTTTCTTTGTACACAAGTTGTAGAATATAATGACGAAGGAAATGAACCAAAATCTAAGAAAATTTTTGAGATGCAAAGAAGTTATGGTTAAAAAAATGTGTATATATCCTTTTTTCCCCATAAATTCACAACTTGGTTTTTCCAAAACCGCCTGTAAACAAAAAAAATATTTCACCAACAATAAATCTTTTGGTTCATTTCATTTAAAACACGCGCTGAAATTTTTAAGTAAATACCTCTATTGGTTATTGTGACATTATGTAAATGGTGGAGAATTTTTATGAAATTTAAAGTTTTAAGAAAATATAAATTAAAGACAAATTTTAGTTGAAAAATATGTGACCTAGAAGATAGATCAGGCCTTCCTTTTCCTAGAATAGATAAATTGTTTCGAAAGAGGATAGTCTGAAATACAGAAAATAACAATTAAAAAAAACTTTTACCAATGTGGTCAATAACTAGTGTTTTTAACGTAGTCGGATACCTTAAGATTAATCAAAATCTCGAGTTTAGATTGTTTACTAGCATCCCTCTGTGCACTTATTATACCAAAAATGAGAAAATAAAATGAAATTACTTTATGTATGACCTTGAGATATTGATCTTGACCTTGGTTTGACCTATCTATGACCTTAAGATATTGATGCGAACATCAATGGCATTTGTTTATGGATAAGAATGGTACGATTGCTTTCAGATGTTCAATTATTTTATTTTTCAGATACTTCGTGGCAAACATATTGCAATTTCAAATTCACAAAATTCTATGCACGGAAGCGGGTTATACAGGACCTCTGCATGAGTGTAATATTTACAAGAACAAAAAAGCTGGAAAGGCATTTGCGTAAGTCCTTAAAGTTTTCATATTTTATTTCCCTTGCAAATATCCAAAAAATGCCACTGAAAGTTCATACATTTAGAAAGTTTAAATTTTTTTAACCTTCCAGTGGGCGCGTATGTGAGAGATACACTAGAGATGAATTTCGTTTTATACCTTCAGATCTGCTGGCACTGGCAGCGCCTGTCCTGGGCTGTTTGTCCCCCTCCCTTGGACCTACTTTCAGTTGCCATCGAAAGTTTTTGGTGTTGATAGGTCTCTGCCTGTCAGATATTTGTATTTTAGAGATACGCGTGACCGTTCATGTTAGTTTTTGTCACATTTGATTTTTATGATTTTACAAGTAAATCCGTATTGTTTTAGAATGGCGACAGTTGGCAAATGCACTTACGAAGGAAAATGTTGAAAAGAAAGCATCTATGTCTCTACAAAGTGAACTAAAATTAAAGTTACTAAATAGAAAAGCCGAACTAGGTACTGAAGAAATGGAAGATGCGACGTCAGGTAAAAAAGGATGCAAACCCTGCCAAAAAAAAGTGGACTAAAATTACGAGGTTCAGTTGTGAGATTTGCCAGAAATTTATATGTTTGGACTACACTAAACACATTTGCTCAAATTGCAAGGCTGCAATGAAATAACAACGAAACTATTTTCTTCCTTTTCATATCTAACTGCCAATTACTTTTTCCTTTTTATACATAAATTATGTATCGTTTGCACTTCTATATTTTATATGCAAATCGCTCTGTCAAAATATCGGCAATTTCATTGATATTATTTTTAAATCAATTCAGTTAACCTGTAGTCATTTTATATTGTTATTGCAATGTTTAATTTTTTCACTTCTTATTAAGTACAAAATGTTTAAAATGATTGTAGTTATTTATCCTGGGCTAATTACAATATAATTTTAATAGTTGCGCTTTTGAAAATTTACATTTTACTATAGCGTATGTATTACATTTTACTATAGCGTATGCACGACCTTTCATGTTGGTATGAGGGCCGAGTCCGCTGGAAGGTTAAAATAACTAGACTGAAATATTATCTCAAAATATGCACAGTATGAAATTATTCAAAGTTGATTATATATATTTTAAAGTATAAAGAATTGGTCATTTGATGTTTAGTTCTGTAATTTTTTTCACGTCTGCTTTTTTAAGTATGATTCCGATGATATTGTCGAAGATTATTCTATTCTTCTTATTCTTCGATAACTTAGGTTCTGTGTGGAGTTGCGTTGGTAGATGAAAAGAGTAATTGGACTGTATAACAGCATTTTGTTTTTACGTGCCTAGCGAGACTGTTTTTGAACTGTTCTGATGTTTTATATGGTTGCCAGGCTGGAGTAGTTATAGAATGCTCCAAGGGATGATACTACGCCGCCAAAGGCGTGATTTTACAAATACGGAAGAGGTTCGATAAATAAGATCGCATCCAATTATATATTGTTCATTTTGTTTGTCACAACTGCGTGGCAGCAAAGACCAAAAATGACCATGTTTCCAAAGCATATCTTCTTCCGCTCTTGTTGGATAAAGTCAAATCTATAAACTGTCTTATGCTGCAAGAAGAACCATGACCCCAAACCATAACATCTTTTTTCGCGCTTGTTGGATAAAGTCAGATCTATAAACTGTCCTATGCTATAAGGATAACCATAACCCCAAACCATAACATCTTCTTCCGTGCATGTTGGATAAAGTCATCTATAAACTGTCCTATGCTGTAAGAATGACCAAGTCCCCAAACCATACCATCTTCTTCCGCGCTTGTTGGATAAAGTCAGATCTATAAACTGTTCTACGCTGTAAGAATGACCATGTCAATAAACCATAACATCTTCATCGCTTGTTGGATAAAGTCAGATCTTTAAAGTGTCCTGTCTTTATCTAAATGCATCTACAATGATCATAAGTACACTTTTAGACACGGAGCTGGTTAGTGAACGCCTTTTATAGCAATTCTTAATTGGTCGCACTCTGCCCCACTGAAATTAGACTTGATCTTATATAATGTGAAGAGAAAACAACATAACAATTGGATTCCATTCTATGAATCATTTGTAAATGGTCATGTTGTTAACTTCTGTGTATACAATGCACAGTTTGAGAGATAATAAATCTGATGCGGTAACGACCAATTTGATAGTTGTCTTCTTTTTTTGTTGGGTCGATCTTTGGTGTTCTGGTGCTTTGTTTGCGAAATAGAAAAATATTGTAAATTGTGCTCCTCTTTCAAGTTTAACAATTATCTTTCCTTACATGATAATTACAAATTCAATTGTCTATACTGAATGTCAAATTTAAAAGTCTACCATTGATGGAAAAGGAAAATATGATGGTTGGATGATATGATTGTTGTACTTAAAAGATTTTACTTATGTATAAGAATATAACTTTTTTCCTATGTATAAGTTATACCTCGAAAGTATATGAACCATTGAATAATTATATCACAATCTAATTTTAAGCAAAACAATAAGTTAGTCAGTTTCGCTGAGCTTTATACCATACTGAGTATTTCTTCTTAAGAGAGTTTCATAATTATTTAACAAAAGCTTTCCATCTTTTTTGTAACAAATTTTAAAATATTTAAAATAATAACAACATTATCTAATATATTTGAAATATCTAAATTTTCCCTGTTATTTAATAATGAGATGTAACAATTTCTTTCAGTTCATTTCTAATGCAGGGAAGATCAAAGAAGTGGAATCAAAGCTTAAGAACATTCTCAAAAAATTTATTTACTACAATAAATGCTTCAGCCATGTTAGAATATTTTAAACCTCTCATGGACTGGTTGAAAAAGCAGAACGCAAAGGAATATATTGGATGGAAAAGTAAAAATCCAATGTCTTGCCCAGGAAAAAAACATAATACAAATGATTACAAAACCACCGCCATAATGAGTTCTGTCGCTACAGATCACAGTACAGCAAAATCCAATATGTTAAAAGTAAGATCTGAGAAATTAGGTCACATAACGGAGGAAAATACCACATTAGATCACAAAACAAATGAATTTCCCACAATGGATATTGATCGGGTTCTTGGAAAAAAACCTTCTACAGTAAGTACTTCCATGACAACTTTAGTACACTTCACATTCGATCCAGCAGGTGGGAGTCCTGGAAAACTTGCAAGAAAAGCTATAGAACAAAATGAAACAAAAATTAATGGTACAAGAAGTACTAGAAGGACAGAGGAAACTAACATAAAAATTCCTGGAAAAGGAGTATTTCCCACAACCATACATGAAAAATATATATCTGAAAAAATAGCACCTGGAATGACAAAAGATTCCACAGAACTAGCAAAA
>JAPMOQ010008298.1:43381-64177 GCA_026543055.1 Argiope trifasciata
AAGATACTGAAACTTCAACAATTCTATCGGAAGATTCACTAGCAACATATTATGGAACTGCAATTGCTAAGCTGATTGATTCTGAAACAATAATTCCAGAAATAACAAGAACAGTAGTTGCTGAAACGACAGACAAGGATATGACAGGCTCTGAAGTATTAACCTCCGTCTCAATAAATTCTGAACCATCAGAGAATTTCGAGGATAATTTGCTGAAATTTGTGAAAAAGATAATGACGGGTTAAGCATTACTGTACGTATTCAGCCCTGTCATTGAAATGTAGGCTTAAAGAAATGTCTTAATTGTATATTACTAAGAAAAATAAATTATTAGCAACATTATTAAAGAAGTTAATGACATAAAAATATTATTTATTGTTTTATTTTGCATTATAATTAATTTATTGAAACAAGATTTATTATATTGCCTTTCTATTTCTTGACTGCTGAATCTTTCTAAGAAAATTCAATTCAAATAAAATATTGAAAATTAAATAATAGTGCTTAGAAATTGGACAAAGTGTGAAATTTACTTTGAAAATAAAACACTTTTTTTCATCAGATTCCAAAGTGTTTTTTTTTCTTTTGTAAAATTAATCCAATTAATAGAAAGAGAATTTTTTTTACTGATGTTCTGGGAATCATTCACCTGAAACTTACTTCGATTTATATTTATTATTATTTAAAATTAATTACTTATAAAATCTTTCATGCTTTTCTTTCAAATTTCTTAGTTAAAAAAATATGTGCATGAAAGCACAGAACGAAATTTTCTTAAAAAATTCTTCAAACTTATTTTGAACGAACATCGAGCAAAGAATAATAAATAAAACAATATCTACGGCTAATAATAAATATATTTTTACTTCTATACAAAACTTTGTAAATGCATATACGAAGGTTAATCGGAAATAAGTTCTGATTTCTTATAAAATATAAACCATCTCAGATTTTTAAAGAAATTTTTTTAACTTTATTCAGGTTCTTATATTTTTTATATCATTTCCATAATTGTTTAAACATTTGTAATAAAGTTCGGCATGCTTTCACCTGGCTTCATTAGATGTTGCCAAATATTGGACGTAAATGTCAGAAAGGGCCTATTTTTTGACACTGACTTCAGTTTTTTTTAAATCTAGTACATATGCAAATGAAAATTATTTTTGATAGATATTTAAATTCTATTTAAAAAAAAATTTAGTTATGAGATTTTCACCGGTGTAACACCACTTTCGGCCCACACCTAATCATCATCAGAATACAGTAACAAGACTCTAAACATCTAAGATTGCTATTTCGCTTATTTCACGCAGCAAGAAAATTTAGTCGGAGTAATAAAGTAAGTGATTGCTTTTCCTATTGCCTCTTTCTGCCTAAACTCGACTAATAAGACTCCCACTCCCGTTCCAAAATGCAGTGGCCATAGCCTTTAGGGTTGAATGATCTACTTGGCCATCTTATTGGTGATAAATAATTCTACTGACTGACGTTTAGACTCTTCTTCTTCTAGTATACAGCCGACCACATCGTCACCACTGAACGCAGCAGTATCGACAGGATTTGTTGTGATCGACTGCTGAATAAGTATTGCCCGACCTTACATTGACCGAACATTCAAACTAACATTCCTTTCGGGGTAGTAAATAGCTGTCTTTCTCCCCATCTGCACACTCTCAAACAGTTGGAATGAAACTGTCAGTCTTTAACATCATATCCTTCAGGGTTTTGAGATGATCTGGTACCATCAGTACTGTACTTAAATCATTATTGACAATCTCCAGGTCCTTCCTTAACTCTTCCTTAACTCCCATACATAAACGTTTAGACTCTGGAGTCATCTGAGATACCCACGTTTGTTGTCCTGGAATGGTTTTTTAAAACTTGATCTCCTTCAGAATGATAATGGAGGAAGAAAAATCAAAAACACAAGCCATTCTTTTTACAGGCCATATAAATGTGCTTTAATGTGTGTGAAAATTTTATGAATATTAAGTAAGACTATTTTAGTAATACGCCTTATAGTACCCATATTCCAAACATATTTATCCATTCTTTCATTTCTATATTACATTTTTTTCTTTTATCACCTTAATAAATCCCACTAGTGAAAACTTTGAAAAAGGAGAAGAAAATTTTATATTATGATGGTTGGTTCTCATTTCTCTAGTGAATAAAATAATGATGTGGGACTTGACTACTCCATATAGATAACAACGCATACCTCCAACAGATGGGGTGGCAATATAATGGGATGGTAATTGGAATTGTTCCTAT
Organism: Argiope trifasciata; assembly: GCA_026543055.1. Lineage (NCBI taxonomy): Eukaryota > Metazoa > Arthropoda > Arachnida > Araneae > Araneidae > Argiope > Argiope trifasciata. Next base: position 45,656 of record JAPMOQ010008298.1, read on the forward strand.
CAAAGTATTAATACAGCAATGCCGGTCATTCAGATTACTCGGAATTTTTTAGTTAGGAAATAGTTGTTCTCTTGAAGTTATTCACTGGTAGAGTCATCCACATATTTTCATTCATTTATAAAGAAATGTACGATTGTAGGAGACACTGAATAAATTTAATATTAAATATGAACAGCATGTATTTAGCTTTTATGCACCACATTTTTTTTATTTTGTTATATGAAATTCTACGTTTGAAATCTAACTTAATTTATCAGAACTGTTTCTTTAGCAACGAATCATGTGGAAACACGCAATTAGTTTATTAGTTAATAATTTAATCACTTTAAGTTTGAAAGAATTGTCACAACCACCATTTTTTGATATTAAGTTGTCGATACTCATTAAAAAAATTGTAAGCTGAACTACCTATTTGTTCGCATTTAAAATTAAAAAGAATGAACGAGAATGTACTTGTGTGTTTAGAAAGTAAATTATTATCAAAATTTACTTCATAACAATAACAAAACTCGCATTTGCACTGGAAAATTCAAGCCATTTCATTCTTAAGAATGACAGCGATGGAGATATTTCGAGGCAGTTGCCATAATGTTTGAAGAATGCAATACTTCCGCTGCATTCCCAAATGATATCAGCAATGAAAAGATTCGTGATTGCGAAATTTTCTTCTTATTCCTCTTATGATCCAAACCATCTATGATTTTCATAATATTATATGCAAACTATCAATGACTTTCATTAATATATTATTTCTTTTCTGGGAAAAGGATTCAGAATGATAATGCTAAGAACACGATATCTAACTGAATATTATCATTGATTGAGTCGCTTTTTCGATATAGGAATATAAATAGTATTCCTTTAAATGAAAAATATTTCAAAATATTTATATTTTAAAATATTTCAAACCATGAACTATAAATAAAATGTCATTAATTGATATTTACAGTTAATTATAAATATTGCAAATTACATTAATTGTTTTTACTTACATAATGGAACTTTTCTTTTGAATATGCAGTATATAAAATTTCTAAATGCTATGTAATTCTAATGTAATTTCTAAATAAAAATGTAGCTAAAACTTCACTAATTTTATACACATAATATTCTTTTTCTATTGAACTTTTCTGAACGTTATTAGTAAACTCAGAAGAAAAAATTTATTTATTATCAACCATAATGATTATTTTACAACAGAAACTAGCTGAAAAATTTTCGCATACTCTTTAATAAATATACTTGTGTAATATTAACTTTATGCAATAGGTGAACAATTTTTATGAAAGAACTTATTTATGTGCGATTTTTATTAATAATTAAAAGCCAGGATAAAGTTATGGTAGATGATTATATTAAAAAGTTGATTTTATTTGCAAAAAAAAAATTTATTTAAAAAAATTTAAATTTTTAATATTTGACTCATTTTTTTATAAAACCATTTAAATTTTATTTCTAATTTCTTTTTTTTTTAGGAAGTTACATTGATTTTTATATTGGTACTTATTTACATCCTAATATTATTTTGTCTTTTTAAATGCTTTTTTCCAATGCATATTTCTTGCGCTCAAATTTGGTTTAGTAATTTCTGAATATGCTCCACAGTTTCTAAATTAAAGAATAAGCAATTTGCTCATTTAGAAATATTCTGAAATTATTTGAATGCACCACAATGCACAAAGAAAAAATGGAACATCTTATGTTATTACGTCATTCGAACTCCAATATTTAAAGAATAGATGGAACACAAATTATTTTTTAAATTCAGGTGTGAGATTATATATTCTGCCAAATTGTAAGCAGATAATTTATAAACCCTTGACTGAGGACTTGTGGTAAGTCAGTGTAATGAGTATAAAGTGGCATAGACATCGAAAGACGAAGAAAGTATTAACCTCCGCTGCGACTGTAACCCAAATTATCTGACGTCAGACATTTGTTGATTAAATTTTGGTAAGAGTATTTTGACATCAACAGTAGACAAACTCGAGAACAATGTAGTGGTTGAAATTCAAATGACAAATGGATGTGTTTTTGTAAACAAACGATCAATTTGAAGCTCAAAACACGTGATATTCTACGTAAACAGACATAGGTTTTTTTTATAACAAATTTCAGGAAATAATAATAAAAATAATAAAATTATTAACAAAACAAGGCTGCTAGAAATGAGAAGAGTTATAAAAAAAGAACAGCACATATACAAAAATGAAAATAAAAATTCGATACAAATAAGTGCTACGTACAAACAAGAAAATAATCTATACTTATAATAAAGCTCAATGTGTATGTGTGTGTGTGTGTGTTTGTGTGTGTATGTGTGTTGGCGCTCTACAGGCCAGACCATTGGACCTACAGCTACCAAATTAGGTACATGCATACCTTGGAGGTCGGGAATGTGCACCTTGGATCCCTTTTTTCGAATTTTTAATTAGAATTTGAATTAATTAAAATTTAAGCGAAATTTCGACGTTTTTTCGCCATAACTTCCAAAAATATTATTGCACAAACATAATTTTTACATCATTTTAAAGATTAAAAAATTAGCTTTCTAATGGTATCAGTGTTTGAATGTATAACTTAAGCCTCTATTTTTAACGAATTTTTAAAGAAATATTTTAACCATGTTTTTAGCACTTGACTAGATAAAATAAAAGAATGCCGGACGTTCGAATAAAAAAAACTATCATCGCAAAATAAATCTAAAGAAATGCAGCTTTTAGCAGGTGACTGGATAAAATAAAAGAAATATAAAACGTGATATTTTCTAAAAAAAATAAATGCAAAGCAAAGGATACTATGATCGTTTGCAATATCTATATCATTAATTCAATAAATCTTCTTCACGATAAACCTGATTGAATTTATGTGGCATTTTATGTTGCTTGAATCCAATTATGCACTGATGAATTATAAATTTTAGATTTCTTCATATTTTGCTCTGTGAGCCATATTTTACAAAATAGTTTTATTAATATTTTTAATAAAAGTTGCTACTTCAATCAGTCTTCTAAGTCAATCATTAAACCTGACTGATTTATAAAATTGAAGAATATTATTAGGAAAACGTGTTCTTTTAGAACTTCACGTCCATCGTCTTATATTAATTTCAGGCCAATCAATGCCCGGAATTACTTGAAGGCTAATGAATATGTGATTTAATTGAAAATTTTAGAACGCATTACTCATGGCGAACCAGCTGGTCGCCAAAGGCGGCTAGTGGTATATAAATATAGATTTATATATTACTATTCTCGGAAAGAGTTTTCGTTAAACTGGAACAGATAACAGACAAGCAGACATATATTAAAAAAATTTCACAGACAGGTATATTTAAATTTTTACGGAATTAGAAATACCTGAAATATTGAATAGGATAGGAAAGGTCTAGATTTCAATATTTTCAATATGCATTTTCATATGAGAAATTAATAATTATAGTATATTTTAGTTTTTTAGTTATTATTCTTGGAAGCAGAGTTCGTTAAACTGGAACAGGTAATAGACAAGCAGACATATATTTTAAAAAATCACTGACAGACATATTTAAATTTTTATGGAATTAGAAATTCTTGAAATATTGTAGTCAAAATCTCGATTTCAATATTTTTACTTTGCATTTTTTTATATGAGAAAGTAATAATTATAATATATTTTAGTTTGTTATGAAAGATGCAGCAGAGAAACTCATAGTAGAAGTTCAACACATACATAATATTGTCGTAACTTGTGACCCTTTTAAGTATCATTTTGCGTGATTTTGATCCTGAGGACACTGAAGAATTTCCTGTAGTTCTAGGAATAAATGGTTAAAGTTTTTATGATGGCATAAATCACGCTACAAGCATACAAAGATTTGATATCAACTACTTTTTTGACGATATCCATGAAAAAAAAAAACAGAATTATAAAAGTCAAACTACTAAGATAAATGTCGAAATTTCTGCATTTAAACTCTCTCTAAAAGAGTGTTGGGCAACACATCAAAATTCTTTATTTTACAATTTCAGTCACAAACATAATAAAGATTTAAAATTTCTAATCTTAATAAAATGCATGTTTTTTACTTCCTGATCACACTTTATTTAAAAAATAATAAAGTAATTATACTAATAAATAATAAAAGAATAAAAAGATACCTCTAAAACAAACGTTAGTAATCTCCCCGGAACTTTTCCGCTCCCTCTCTAATAAGGACACTACTTCTCTCCCATATATAAAATTGTTGACTTTGAGCAAGGTCGTAAATGCTCGAATTTGCCCGAATTTTTCACTCATATGATTTGTGCATTCCTTGGATAGTAGGGATAACTGGTAGTTGTGAATTAACTACAATCCATTGGTGAGCAATAATAAAGAAAGATCGGTCTTTGGCTTGAATCTAACATTTTTATCTTTTTTAGCTAGAGATCTGTAACGATTTTTTGAAAACTTTTTCATCTGACGTAATGATTTTTTCAACCACTGGCCTACAGTTAATACTCGAGTACTAGAAAATTGAGTATGTACTCAGGTAACCTGTCTTCCGACCGAATTTACAAATTCCTTTTTTTGAGCCATCAGTTTTTGAATTATGATGCTTACGCGCGTGCAAAAATGGTGCACATCAGCAAACGTGTGCAAAAATACATGAGACGATCAAATGTTTGACGGATTTGATTCGAAATTTGATGTGAATGCGTTATAAATGTTAAATTTGTATGCCAAATTTGATTTATCTAGGCCCTCACGTTTCATAACTGTTGAGTTCTCTTGGGTTTGGACATCTAGTCATTACTGACCTTTTCTATATTAAGTTTAGATTTGTAGATTTCAAAATTTAACTGTAAGCTACTAATATGAAACAAAGATCATACATCGAATTTCATTTTTCTATCTGAAAGTGCTTTTGAGATATAATCTTCACAGACAGACAGAGTTCTAGTCAGACGGACATAATTTCAAAAATGTGGTTCTCGCATATTTGGAAATCTAAAACTGAAAAATTAGTCGAAATCTCAATTTTGAATTGTTTGATGATTATAACACTGCTCTTTGAGTATTTTGTATACGTGAAAGTATAAAAACAAATATTGTAGTAAAAGCAAAAGTTGTAGCAAATATTATAAAAAAGCGCTGACATTTGAAACAAACATTTGTCTCGGCACCTACAGATTTGGTGTATAAGCCTCAGAAACACAAACACAAACAAAATCCTGATTATACAATAATATGTTCATCAATTTTTCAAAATATCATCAAATTTGGGATTAAAAAAGCTTGTTTTCCCAATACCACATTAAAATGGGGATATTTTCTTTAAAACACAGCTTAAAGCCAGTAGTTTGATTCATTGGTAGCAATTTCTTAAATTCGAAATTTCTTGTTTTAAATTTTCAAATATATTATAATTATATTAACACAAATTTAAATAGACTATGAAAAACTTTGATGAAATTTAGTTAGTTTCTCCTTTACCTAACCATGAATTAATTTTATAATTATACTTTTACTTAAAAGCTCTTTGAACCAGATTTTTACCATTTGTATGGTGTAACATGGCCAGTTTTGACTTTTGGGCCAAGAAACTCAACCAACCTTTACCTAACCTCGGATGCCAAGTGTCAACAATGCGACCAATCAAGATGGCTGATCAGATAAACAATACTGTGAACAATACGATAAGCAATACGATTTGTGACCCCATTCCCCTCTTTTTTTTTACAAAAAATAATAAATATATGAGTTTTGGTGATCATGATTGTTTTATGTAAAAGACTTCTTTTTGAACTTGTATTAGTCACCATTGGTCGTAAATGGTCGAAAATCTCCCTTGAATTCTGAAATAAAGAACTTTTTAAAATAATCTGCGTCCATTTATGTTTTAGATAATAAATTGCAGCTCGCAATGTTTTCGGCTTCTGAAAACGGCACCGGGTGAATTTTTTGAACTTTAAAAAAAAAAAAAACATAGTTGGCTTTGTTATCAACGCTAGCGGGAACCTAATAGCTTTTCTAACACATTGAATATGAGAATTTTGAGGAGAAGTGAAGCAGCACAGAATAGGGGGGACATAAATCCCTAGTAATCTCGAGACTGGTACATTTTTTTAAAAAGAAATTTTCAGAAATAAATGTACTTACTTGGTTCAACTAACTCATCATTTAAGCGTGGAAAGATTTAAAAACTTTCCAATGATGCAGGCTTTATTTTGTCTACTCGATATTATGTAGGAATGGATGGGACAAAATGCTCATTCAGTCTCATTTACATCAGAGTCTAGGGTTACTGATTAAAGAGAAGGAGCTTTTAAATAAAAACTTTAAGTCTATTTACAGCAAAGAATCTTTAAAAGAAAACACATTAACGATTAGGACAGGGCAGGCTATTTACTATAGAGATAAAATTAAACCTTTAGATGACACCAAGGGTGAAGCCTAACTAAATGTCCCATGGCAAAACTATGTACCACCCTAGCGTATTAAATAACCATGATATCGAAACGAATGACAAACTCTCTCCATGTCTGTCGAGCGAATGCTCACAGCTCACTTTTCTAAAACTTGACGTCACGTGTCTTAGACTTTGAACCTATGGTGCCTTTATTAGAGCCTATGGTGCCATCTATTGCAATAAAATAAAACTAAATGTGGAATAGTAATGCCCGTTAATTAAATCTCTACATATATTCCGTAGTAGTGGTATCTTAATTAGCCAGTAACAGATATTTGACATTGGTTATCACTTTTGTTGAGCTGTCATGTTACGCGTCTACGAACCTAAAGGTCGTGAGTTCGATCCTGGCTATTGAAATATCCATGCTCAAAGAGAGGAGCGAGCAACATCTTACCCTTCTGAAGCCTACGGCTGCATCAACCGCTGGCACCGAATACTCAAGTCTGCTATAATGTGCCGTGCAAATCCAAGATGGACAACCATTCTCCTAGGAATACGCACAATTTGGCACTCATATTCTGACTCTACACCAGCTGAACTACTTTGAAGGGAAAACATTAAAGACTTCTTTGACATTACAAGATATGAGCCCCAGTACGAGTTTGTCAGAGCGCTAAAAGAGCACTTAAATAAACTAAGCTCTGCTCTTTTTACAGGTCATTCAAAACAAAAGCATTCATTTTTGAATACTTGAAAACTTGTTCACACGTCTTCGTAAGAACCGACAGCTTTCGTCATTGTCTTCAACCACCTTACCAAGGACCATATGATGTGCTAAATAGAGCTGATAAAAAGCTCACCATCAAAATGAAGAATAAAAAAGTCAATGTGTAGAGTAAAACCCTGCTTTTTGGATAACTCTGACGGTATGGATACACCATTTTATCATGCCAGCAGGGACATTAAATTTCAGACAATCCCAATCGAGCATCTGCAAAAAATTCCATCAACTGGATTTAAATCCAAATCTGAAAAACTCCATCAACTGGATTGAAATCTAAATCTGATCAGCACTCATGTCTTCGGTGACCAAACCCCAATGCTCCAAAGGTCATCGAGAAAGTTAAGTTTATACAGAGTCATTTTCTACACTCAGCCAGAACTGTAAGTGTAGTTCAACACCCTTTTCATTACTTTTAAAGTTTTTTTTTATCATTCAATACCTCACTTGGCAGGGGAGTGATTTGATGCCTGAAGTTCCTAACAGCAAACATTTGCAAATGCAACAATCCACACAGCAAACTAAAGAATTATTTTTACATTACTTGTATCAGCGGAAAATCAAGATTAATTTAATGTGATTGTAACATATTATCGTCGCTGTCTCACTGTTTTTACGCCCGTTTTCGTGTGATGCATTTAAATATCTTTACGTATATGTTTTTCCGAGTTGACAACAAGAATTTACATTTTAAAATAATGTTTTCTATTTCCGTTAATAAAGTTATTGTGTCGTAAGTAACTATTCTGGAACACCTTCACCAACAGTAAAATTTTACTTGATAAATCCTCAGCTTTGGGATCTGTTCTTCAGCAATATGTTAATGAACTGGCAATCATTAGGATTCTTTTCCTTTTGCTTGACTCAAGCTCAACAAAATTACACAACATATAACAAGATTTTGGAAGCATACTCTTCTTTTAAACATTTATGTTATTTATTGGAAGATCATGAATTCACACTTTCTGCACGAGTTTGATCCTTGTGGAATTCAAACACCACAGTTTTCTACTGTGCCATTCGCAACTCTTAAAATAAATATCAATGGAGAGAAATTTTAGAAGAGCAAATCCATCCTACGAAGTAAATTTCGTTTCCTACAAGAGATAGAATTTTCCATAATAATAATGCTCCTATTCATGCAATTGGATTGGCTCAATCGTGGTTTAAAGAACACGAATGTAAAATGAAACATAATCCTGGCTTTACACAGGCTTCCGATCTCAATACAATAGAACTGTTGTCATCTTTGCTTTAAAGTTCAGTCCGGAATTGATATTCTGTACCGGCATCCCACCCGAGATATCTTTATGAAGAATAATGCAAGTTTCTTCTAAACACTATTCATCTCTCTATGATTCCAATCGCAGACTAATCCAAGATGTGTGGCGATAGTGTTAGTTGAAATTGTTCCAATATGGAGGTTGAATTCCGCCAAGGATCGAACCCGCGACCTTACTATTTGCAGCCGCGTAACATATCTCCTATACAAAAGCGATTACCAATATTTAGTGGCTGATACTGGCTTATTAAGATATCACCACAGTACTCACCTACCAATGAGTCTGTGGAGAGACGAAAGATTTTATAGCGCCGAACGTTATGACGAGCGAAGGAAGAATTATTGCTGCGTCAAGTGAGTCTGACGGCTTTGTGTTGCTGATGGAGAGAGTTGTTGTTGCAGCTGCGTCAAGTGATTCTGACAACTGTGGTTTCTGCGTCAAGTGAGTCAAACGGCTTTGAGTTGCTGATAAAGAGAGTTGTTGCTGCTGCGTCTAGCGAGTCTGATGGCTTTTCGTTGGTTGCGTTTGCTGCGAATAGATGGCGCCCCTACAGCTGTTTGAAAGTTCATCTTCCAAGGTCACTAATGTGGCGATGGAGTTGACTGGAATTGTGCCAGTGTGCAGGTTGAATTTCTCCAAGGATCGAACTCTCGACCTAACGATTTGCAGCCACGTAACATATCTCCTATACAAAAGTGATCACCGATGTTTAGGGACAGTTACTGGCTTATTAAGATGTTATCACACATGAGTCTTCGTTTGTTACTTTCCATTCTATTAGTGATGTTTCCATAATTGTGATAATTACTGGTACAGACCAACCACAGAATGATAAAGCATTTTATTGAAAAAATTTAAAAAATATTACCCTTTCTGATGTAAGATTTGCGTAATAAAAATGACTAATATTCTAATTTGTCTAGAGAAAAAAAGCTATGGAGGTAATTTGAAATTACCTACATTGTTTTCCAAAATTATGCAAAAGATTTATACTACTACAACAGCACATAACATTGATGCCGTTTACATTAAATTATACGTTTTATACCTCTACAACCGTATATAACATTGATTCCCTTTACATTAGATTATACATGTTTTTTACTACTACAACAGTACATAGCATTGATTCCCTTTACATTAGATTATACGTTTTATACCACTAAAACAGTGAATAACATTGATTCCCTTTACATTAGATTTTACAAGTTTTATACCACTACAACAGTACATAACATAAATTCTTTTTACATTAGATGTTGGTAATTTTTTAATAGACATTAATATATATCTTCGGGCTTATTTTTTCCGTTTCTGAAGATTATTGCAATTTTCAGTATGTGCTGTTATTGATAAAATCATGAAAAACATCCTGAAATTTTTAAAGATCTTATCAGTTTGCTGAATATATGGAATCACTAATCTTAATTGCATATATGCACTAATTAAATAATTCAGAGTACAACTTAATGCAATGAAAAATTTGGAAATGCAACATTAATGATTATTTGAATGACTTAAAAACTTATATGAGAAAATATGTTCGATATAATTCTTTCGAATACATTTTAGTTTCTGTTTCTTCTTTTGAATTTTTCTTCCCATGGCTTTTCCGTTATGTTGTATTTATAAATTAGCTCCTTTTATATTGATACTGATTGAACTGTATAAAATGTTAGGGACTAAATTATTAAGTACTTTAGTTCTAAGATATTTTATTTAATTGCTCATAATTTTATTTCTCAATTCAGAGTTACTATTTGATATAATACAGTATTAATTTATTAAAAAATAAAATATAATTATTTCGAATAGTTTCATAAAATATATGATAAAAATTTCTAGCAAAATAGAGAGTAAAGCTAAACAATATGAAATTCATACTGTTTCCTGTGATCAAAAATTTTCTTTATTATGTCACGCAGAAGTTTATTTTTTTACTGTCAATTAGCTGGTACCCTGAGCGTTGCTGCAACAGAAGAAATCATCTTGGAAATATCGTTTGGAATTTAAAATAGTTATCTTGTTTAATTAAGAATGATATTTATTTTCTTGTCGGCAATGAATACATTCATTGAAATTGAAGGATATATAAAGGAGATGCATAAATATTATTTATTCTATTTTTATTATTCTATTCTATAAATAAATATTCATTTTTATATATTAGATTTGTGTATTCTTTTAGAATTGTAAAGCTTGATGTTCTTTCAGAATGGTAATGAAAGAAACCATTTGTTGTATCTCGTGATTCGTTTAATATTCGTTCAGAATTCTCAAGTTTAATATTAGAAAATGTGATTAAAACATTTTCTTTTTAAAATTGATTAAATACATAAAATATATTTATACCATAAAAACTTAAATATAGTTAAAAATATAACTTTTGAAAACTAAAATGATGCAAAATTAATTGTACTATAATATTTTCGGAAGTTACTACAAAAAAAGCTAAAATTTTATAACTGTTTCGTTAAAATTTCAAAATTGTAGGATTGGTTCCTCTAAAACTTTCTCGAACATTCTAATAAAAATATTACCTCAGATAAAGACGTCTATTGCAATTTACATATCCATAGCTACGAAATATTAACGTCTAGCTTGAATTTAGCATCTTTACTGAATCTGTTGTCTCTTCTTGGCAAGTTATTTGGTGGTTAATCCATGGTTAATAGATACGGTAAATAGATCTCAAAATATTTTTTATCCTTTAGATGATTATATTATGCCTATAACCGTCACGTACGTGCAAGCAATATGTTGTCGAAGTTCTATAGGAATCGGATAAGCGGTACGGCAGCGCATAAGAAACATACTGACATTCATTTTTTATTTATATAGATAAAATTTATTAAATTATGTTTCAAATTAATTGGAGATGCGAAATTAATTTAAAATAATTGAATAATTTGTACCGTACAAAAACAACAACACACATGCCAGTTTTTATTATATCGGCTGAAGATCACTAATAGTTTATCTTTTCTTTATCACGCGAAGATGAAATCACTCACGCAATCCGAAACTTGAGAATATCAGTGTCTTCTCAGTCAATCCGCTGTCTCTAGAACCTTCTAGAGCGTGAGAAGATCCAAGAAGATATAAAGTAAACTATGTATTTGATCTCCTCCCTCCAATGACTATATAGGACCCAGAAAAACAAGAATAGACAACATTCTGACTTTGCCGTAGATTCTTAGCCACATTCTCTCCGTCATTAAGAACTTGGATAGATTGATTGACTCCATACAATGATTCAAAAATTTGTTTGTTGATTTCAAAACGATTTCAACCACTAAAAGATTGAAATAACATGCACTTTAATGGAAAATTTCTAATTTCATGTCTACAATCCATCGAATTGGAACCAGCCTCTATTTATTAATGAATTAACAAGCCCAGTAAACTTTTGCAAGAGGATTGAACATTTTGTCTTTTCGTAAAACGTAATGAACTTATGGAATTATTCAGATTTATAAACTTCTTCATGTTGTATTGTTAATCTGATTAATTGTACCACTTCCTTCAATCGGTTCATGAAGAGATAAACCAGTAAAGTGTTCTCTAAAAACCAGTTCATACTGTGTTAATAAATAAATTTACTACATCATGATGCCAACAGTATGTGTTGTAGATTCTAAGAAGATGGTTATAAGCACTTTCGTATCTTTACTGCTTGCTTTTACCTTGGAAAAGTGCTGTGCTGAAAGCATACCAACAGTTTACGAAGCAAATATCGTGGCCATATTTGTATCCGAATCAGAACTACAACTCAGCGGGGAATCGTTACAAGCAGCTGTCATCTTAGGAGTTGAGGATGCAAACAAGAGATATCCACATATCAGATTCAACCTGAAACTGAAAAATGATTCAAAGACTTGCTTCCACAATTATGCTGGTGTCCTGGCAGCTGAAGAATACTATAAAAGCCAGGTGACGGCATTCGTGGGTCCTGCCTGTAGCAAAGCATTAGAACCTGTGAGTCGAATGGCTTCGTACTGGAATGTACCGGTTTATACAGCTGGTGGTATCGATATGCTGTTTTCTATGAAAAATATATTTAGCACTCTAACGAGAGTTTCGTTCTCAATAGATCAAGTTACAAAATTCATATTACATGTAAGTATATATATACATCTTTTATTATTATTATTATTTTAGTATTTTGAGATTCAAATGTATAGTATTGCAGAAGCTACAGAACATTTTAAAATAAGAATTTAGAGCAGTAAACCAAATATTTTGTTATTAATTCTTTGTAATATAAGGAATTGTTTTTATTGTTATGATATAAATTGAATCAGATATTTAAAAGTAAATGGTTTTGTGAGACTAAGATAGAATTATTTTTCAATTTGAAATGGAGGGAAATCTTATAAATTTGAACTTTAAGAGCAAAGCAACAACTTTGACAACTGATATTTTAAGCAGAATTGGTCGTATAACTATTGATTTAAATAAGTATACTATATTACAAACAAATTTCCTTTCCAATAAGTCAAGTAATTTGAAATAATATTGCAAAAAAGCATGAATCAGTGTTATTTTATTTTAATCACATATTATATAAAAGCTTCCTTTCCAATAAGTCAAGCATTTGAAATAATACTGTAAAAAAGCATGAATCGGTGTTATTTCATTTTAATCTTCACACATTATATAAAAATTTCATTTCCAATAAGTCAAGCATTTGAAATAAAACTGTAAAAAGCATGAATTCGTATTTTTCATTTCAATCTTCACGTATTATATAAAAATTTCCTCTTCAATAAGTCAAGCATTTGAAATAATACTGCAAAAAAGGATGAATTGGTGTTATTTCATTTTAGTCATATATTATATAAAAGTGTACATACCAGAATGTCAATTACTTGAAATGATATGAATCAGTGTCATATCATTTCAATCTTCCCACATATAAAAGTTTACTTTCCAATAAGTCAAGTATTTGAAATAACACTATGGAAAATCAGGAATTGGTGTTATTTCATTTTAATCTTCACATATTATATAAAAATTTCATTTCCAATAAGTCAAGCATTTGAAATAAAACTGCAAAAAAAGCATGAATCAGTGTTATTTCATTTTAATCTTCTCATAAAATAAAATTTGAAAATCAGTTTAAAAACATTTAGAAAAATGTCGGAATAACCATAACAAACAGGCAAATATTTAAGAATATGCATTTAATAATTTCTAGTGTTAACTCTATTCTTTTTAAAGGCAAATACAATGATCAAAGTTATAACTTGGTGAAAATTTCAAAATAATATTGAAAAAAACGTGTTTTATAAAATATTAAGAACAAATCTAAAAGCAGGGGATAATTTTTATGAATCATTAATGCTATAATAATTTTTTGTATAATGTATAATCTTTAATTAGTGCATCATCTTTTAATCAATGTATAATCAATCTTTTACTTAATGTCTAATCAATATTTTAATTAATGTATAATCAATCTTTAAATTAATGTCTAATCAATATTTTAATTAATGTATAATCAATCTTTTACTTAATGTATAATCAAAATTTTAATTAATGTATAATCAATATTTTACTTAATGCATAATCAATATTTTAATTAATGTATAATCAATCTTTTACCTAATGTATAATCAATATTTTAATTAATGTATAATCAATATTTTACTTAATGCATAATCAATATTTTAATTGATGTATAATCGATCTTTTACTTAATGTATAATCAATATTTTAATTAATGTCTAATCAATCTTTTAATTAAAATATAATCAAAATTTTACTTAATGCATAATCAATATTTTTATTAATGTATAATCAATATTTTCATTATGTATAACCAATATTTTCATTAATGTATAATCAATATTTTCATTAATGTATAATCAATATTTTCATTAATGTATAATCAAGATTTTAATTAATGAATAATCTTTTTGTAGTGTAAATTTTAAACTGTATGATTCATTATACTACAAAATTTTGTGCAATTTCTTTAAATGGTTATTTTCTGTAGATTTTGATGGAATTTCAGTGGAGGCACGTCGCCATTTTTGTGGATGAATCCGAAGCTTCAGAAACGATTCTTCGTCGTAGTCTAAGTGAGATCATAAAGCAAACAGATTACGAAATGTTTCCGATTTATAAAGAATTCAATTCTTCACAGCAACCTAACTACAAGCAGATGCTACAGGATGCGAACAAAATAGCAAGAGGTAATCGTCTAAAAATCAAGACTGTTTCCAAGATAGAAATATATTTCTTTTATTGAAAATTACATTAAAACTATTCGTTTAAGGTGTCCGACTACTTTAAAAACACTGTTTATAGACTATTGGCGAATTTTTATTACTATTTTTTATTGTAGTTAAAACTTTTCTCTTTCCAAAAAGGTTTATCTTTTCTAGGAAAAGGAGGGCTTGGCCTATTATCCAGGAGAATTTTAAACAAATCCTTTCAAATAAAGTTTGTCTTTAACTTCAATTTTCTCAAAATTTTAATTTTCATAAAAATTATCCACCGTTAACGTATCTCAAAAACTAATAGTGGTATTCACATAAAAATTTCTGCGCGTGTTTTACATAATATGGCCAATGAAAGGAACCAAAAGTTTGATTGTTGGCGGAATACTTTTTCATTTATAGGGGTTTTTAGAAAATTTAGGTTGTGAATTTACAGGAAAAATGCATATATGCGTGTACTTTTACCCATAACTTCTTTGAATCTCAACATTTTTCTTAGATTTTGGTTCATTTCCCTCATCATTATATTCTATCACTTGTGTACAAAGAAAAGTAGGATTGCTGCATTACAACTTTGTGTAGAATATTAACCGTCTTGGTTAAATTTCTTAAACTACCAATTTTCCTCTTTCTCAAAACATATTATATTTTCAAATAATGTTTTTGAATTTATAATGTTTATAATTGACAATACATCTAAATACCATAAATAGTTTTTAAAAAATCCAATTTTTCAAAAATATTTCCTCGAATGTAGTCGAGTACCTTAAAGTAACATAATCTAAAATAATTAATTTAAAACTATGAGAAGTGTCTTGTGAAATATCAAGAAAATTTTGCCGTTTAATTGAACAATTGTCTAAAAGAAATACATTGCTTTATATTTGAAATTATTTTAATTATTTTTTATTTTAATTATTGTGAAGAAATTTTGATAGCTTATCTTTCACAAGAAAAAAATAAATTATGGTTACATTTTAAATTAAAATTAAAATTTGACAATGTATTTAATTATTACTTTAATTATTTCTTTATTTTAATTATTGTGAAGAAATTTTGATAGCTTATCTTTCACAAGGAAAAAGTTAATTATGGTTACATTATAAATTAAAATTAAAATTTGACAATGTATTTTTATAATTTCATAGAATTCTCAGTTGCTTTTTCAATTATTCCTATTTTATCTTTGATTTTTTTTGAGTTACTGATATATATTGTTCTAGGTTGTATATAAATTTTAGCCTAGATTAATTATACAGCTTATTTTTAGTAGTATTCTAATATTCTATTTTGGGATTCGACTAATTCGCAGTGTTCGAAAACAGAATGCGTGTCTTAAAAGCATTTTTTAAAAGTACGAATTGACAGAATATCAATCCATTGCTGGATTGGGCTCAAAATTTTATAGTTAAATAATGGTGGCAATAGTATATTCAACACTATAAATGCTAAATATATTTGCCGAATTTAATCTACCTTGGCCAGTTCGTTTTGTAGTTATCATATTATGTTCGAGCAAGCGGAAAGACGTGCTTCTTCTGAGTATATTTTACACGAAATTGCATAGAAATATGCAAATTTGATTTTGAAACTATGTACCAAATTTTATCCATCCTGCTCAAATAGTTTTTGCGTTATCTTCCACTCAGACAGACAAACGAATATATTCGAATATAAACGAATATATGTTTTTTTTTTCTTTTTTTTTCCGAATTCAGAGAGGTTTAAAACGTCGAGTCAAAATCCCGAATTCTAATTTATTGAGAGCTAACTCTCACCTGTGACTCTGCTCGCGTGTAGATTTTGATGTATATGTAAGAAAAACTGTCAAATAATGACAAATAAAAAAAATTAAACCTAACCAAAAAACGATGCATTTAAAAGTATAGGCATATACGAAAAATATATAACATAAATACAATTTAATAACAAAAACACACAACTAAAGTAAAAATAATTTATTTCCATTGTATACCCAAAATAAAACAAAATAGCAGATCAAGTCCGGTCAAATCTATTTTGTTTATGGGTTGAGATGGAGATAGCTACAACAGTATTATGCACATCATTTTTCAAACTTTTCATATAAATGAAAACACAGTTGTCAACAATGAAGCAACTTTTAATGCTAGCTGGCGTAACGCAGATGCCTGACTTTCCTACGACAGTTGGGGTAAGGCAATTCAGATTAGAAATTCTTTATTTCCTTAATTTAGTTTTCTTTTACTTTAAAAGTATTTCAGAGTGAATCCGAAAGAACGATTCATTCACAACATTTGATTCTAAATACATCAAACACAAAGAAAATAAAGAGAACCATCTGAAATAATCGGTCGAAGTTCTGCTAAGCGTAACCTCATTTCTGTTGGGGGAAAAAACTGGGACCTTACTTATCTTTAGAGTGATTTGGCCTCAGCTTTTTGGAATGAAAGATAGTTTTTAAGGAATAAAAAATGAACCGGAATAAAGAGTGGCTTATGCTCTATTCCTGACTTGTGCTAAATTTCATCCAATTCCGTTCAGCTGTTCTGGCGTGATTAAGTAACAAACATCCATCCATACATACAAACTGTCACATTTATAATATTAGTTTAGATTATAATACTTTTTCTATCCTATGTATACAAGTAAGTAATAAAAAAAGCTTCAATTTTAGGTGCTTTATCTGAACTTTCTCAAAATCAACAAATATCCGAAGATGTGGGAATATTTATGGATTTTCACAGGTGTTAATGATATAGTAGAATTTGAGTAGCACTGAATGCTTTAATTAATACATTTGCTTAATTAATGAATTGAATCAAATCTTAATTAAATGTATTCGCTTTTATTAAATTGAACCGTCTATTATTTTCAGTATTCATAATATTAGCCTGCGGAGGAACTGTCCGTTCCATCTTGTTGGCAGGTTACGACCTGGGTATGGAAAACGGCGAGTATGCCTTTCTGTCGATCGAGCTCCTCAAAAATCAACTTTACAGCAAACAGTTCAATTGGTACAAGCCTAATGATAAAAGAAACAAGGTAAAAAGTTGGTTCTAATCACTTCAACACATTACTATAGTTCATGTATTTAATACTAGCTATTAACCACGACTCTATTCGCGTGGAAATTTTAATGTATATGTACGAAAAACTATCAAATAAAAAAAATTAAACCTAATCTCAAAACGATACGTTTAAAAGTATACGCATATACGAAAAATATTTAACATAAATACAATTTAATAACAAAAACACACAACTAACGTAAAAACTATTTACTTGCATTGCATACACAAAATAAAGCAAAACAGTAAATCATGTCCGATTAAATGCATTTTATTTATGGATCGAGATGGCGATAGCTACAGCAGTATTTTACACATGATTTTAAAACTTTGAATGTTAATGAAAAAATATTTAATCATATATCGCGTGTGATTGTTGATTAAATATTAAAAATATTTAATCAACAATCACACGCGAAGTTTCAACGCCAATTGGCGCAACACATACAGTGGGTAAAAAAAGTCTCCGTACGCAGATACGAATGCAAATCAAAGCTTAATTTGTCACACAAAATTCATAATGATAAAAATGAAAACTTAAAAATGAGTTAAAACTAATATTATTTAATATTTATTCACATTAAAAGGATGATAATACTGACAAAATTGAATAATAAATCTTAAAAACTCAAAAAATGCTGTAAACATGGAACAAAAAAGTCTCCGTACGGTGCTCTAGCACATGAAAAAAGTTTACAAAAATGCAAAATACATTTAACAAATATACATTTAATGATCAGTGGGCCCTCCTTTGGCCGTTATCACCTCTTTTAGACGTTGAGGCATTACCCCTTTAAGTTTTTTT
>JAPMOQ010008302.1:0-16146 GCA_026543055.1 Argiope trifasciata
CTCTTTTTTTTGTTGTTAAGTTAAATTAAATTAAATTATTGTCCGATTTATTATTTAAAAAATTCTGTAAAAGAGATCCTTTTTTTATTGAAAATTATGTAGATGCCATGAGATTCATGGAGATTTCTTTTAATTAGACTACCATCTTCAATCTGGAAGGTTTCATTCTACATATAAAACTTCTGAAAAGCTAGGAATGCGAAACCTGTGTCAAAAACGCATCGGTTTTTCAAACGAGAAGCACTGCAAACGAGTTTTTGTTTTCCTTCAAATTTACAAGAGGTCAAGAGTCCCTAAGGGTAGGACAGGATCATTCAAGTCAAATGTTATCGCTTTCGTTTATTGTGCTCTATTTCAAAGTCTAAGGGATTCTAAGAATAGTGCATGAGAAGACTGTTCTGTTTAGTCAAACCCCGACAGTTGATAACATCATTTTGCGAATCGTTGCACGGAAAATTGTTTTCTTAACTTTTGCTGGGTATTTTTAGCAAAAATTAGTCAGAAAATTGGTTGGACAGGTAAAAAAAATGTATTAGAGTCTCATAATTGGCCATTTAGATATTAATTATCCAGGCCCTAAAACATCTCGTAGCTGTTTTATCAGAATTCAATATTGTTTATAATCATTATTCTCTATTAAAAAATAATTACATTTTCGTTTTTAAATGAAGTATTGAAATATACAACTCAAAACCTTATGAATTGTACCAATGTAAATGCATATCAAATATATTTATCCAGAATTTATTTTTGTTGCATACTTTTCTAGTGATTTTAAAATCTTAATACAACTTAAAATAATCGACATTTTACCGCAACTTTTTCTCTCGTTTATTTCCACCACTTTTAAAATATTATGCAAGAGTATTTTATTCCACATAAATTTAGGTAAGTTTATAATGTCTAAAATTTTCTTTTAAAAAGTACGGAGAGCAGGTGATCATTGATGACATATCTATTGGTCAAAATTTTAAATATAAACTAAAAATTTGCAGAATCGGTTATAAGTGAACATGATACCTAAAAACAAAAGCAACTAGATAAGTTAAATATATCCTGTAATTTTATCAAATATATAATTGTATTAAATTTTTTAATATAATTTGTAAAAGGAGTGATTATCCGTCAGTCTGTCTATTCATGAGAGTTTGATTAATCATTTAAAAAAATGGATAAATGAAATTGCTTTGCTTTGACATCATTATTACAAATATGTATCCAATTTTCTCTCCAATCTAAAAAGATAGGAAGATGTGCTTCATGCATACTTGATTCTATTTAACAGTATAAAGAAATACGGATACGCTGCACTGCATAAACATAACCATAAGAGAAAGTAGAGAGGTAAACACTATCATTGATCTTTACCTTAATTGCAAAGATAAATGGTAGTATTAGACTGTTAGATTGCTTTTAATTATAATAATAAAGTACTGATAAAAATTGATTTCCAGTTTGGAACCTGCAAATTTTAAGGCTGTTACTGCCCCTGTTACTACTTATGTGTGCAGTTGTAGTTTCGTTTCATAAGTAACACCCCTATCAGTAATAAAATATGAGTGAAGTAATATATAATTCTTTATTTGATACGAGTAAACAACAGATTGTTATTTCAAGGCATAATTATGAATGCTATACTTTTGAATATTCAAAAGTAAATTATTGCCCACGCATCTTTGAAGCATTTATCTGGATTATTTTGCATTAGAATGTACATAGAGACAGAATTATAACTCCTGCTGCACTTTACACAAGATACATCTATCTCACTTATTCACACAGTTTTATCCTTTAATGAATATTCTCATTTGCAAATCAACAAAAAAATGCTTCAAAATATTGTAAAATAAATACAGAATCTTTGAAATTCCTTTTTTTAGAAAAAAAGATTTTATAAATCTGTTGCTTTATCTAAGAAATATATGTTCTTTGATAAACTTTTAAAAAAAAGAGTTTACGGTGTTAAAGACTTTTGCGATGTTACCAGTCTCTTAACGTTCCTAACAAAATTAATCAAAAATTCAATTCAATTTATTGATAAAATTGATGTTATGTAAACAAAAGTATTGATATATACGTAACGCCAGCATTTAGATTTTCTGTTATAAATTTTATATATATATATATATATATATATATATTACACACACACACACACATTTGGATGAATTTCTGTATTGTCAAAGATGTTTCAAAAAATTCACGAGGAAAAATTTATCATTAGCAATTTATTAAAAATATCCCATTTAGTTTTAAAACAGCTTTAAAAAACACGAGCTATCATTCCGAGCAACGGTATTCTCATGCTAATTAAGCACAGAAAATTTAATTATACAGATATCAAATGATTACAATCATGAAAATATAGTAATTATGGTGTTTATATCGATTTAATGATATCAAATATGAAATTTCGATATCATTAAATCGATAAAAGTGTTAAATACCAGTAAATTTTTTTAAAAAATCTTCCTGCGGACTCTTGAGTGCGAAAGAAATCTTGTTTTCGTACAATAAGATCAGCCGCGCAACTGCTTCCAACAATAGTCATTATCTTGCGATAAGACCTGAACAGCTCAGAACTACGACTGTTTGTGAAAGGAGAAACGTGTCTACATGTGAACAATAGGCTCCGTTGCTCGCCCCACCAGAACTATTAGTGGGAGGTCTGTTCCAAGAAATGCATCATTGCGTAAGGGACTTTCCCTCTCCCTATGAATAACTGAATTTTGTTTGAGAGCTTCTATTGGATAGATCGTATCTATTGTAACTTTCTATTGTGATTGCAAGAGCTGTAGTTGAAATATCAACAATACGATACGATCTTGGTAAGGGTGCGATTTGAATCACACCCTTACCATGGTGTGATTTGAATCACACCTCTCAATGAAAAGTATTGATCACTGGTATCTGTGACTTTCTGATATTGGTGACGTAATAACCGTTCTGAAAATATTCGTCATCCCTAGTCATATTATCGGAAATCACAAATATAGAAATAAGATCACTGATGCTAACACAATTGTATCTTTTTCAGTTTGAAATTCTTGCCAATGATTAATGTCAATAGCAAGGAGGACTGTTTCAAAGGATTACAGAAATGTATTCATCTATGATTTAATTATTTCTTAAATTATGGACATGAAGAGGTCGATGAATGATGAAATGTCTTTTTCTCTTATTTATTCGTTTCACCATATCCTCTTTTGTAGTTTATTCCATTGTACTTTGTTGAGCTTGGGTTTTTTCAAAGGTCAACGGTTTATTATTTATGGGAGAACTTTTTTACTCACTTTTGTGTAAAGTATGCAAAGAGAAAGTATCACAATCATAAAAAAAATCAACCTCGAGGTTTTAATAAATATCCACGTTTTAGATCTCGCATTGGCACACGATATTGTACGATATGTTTCACGATTTTCTGAATCGTGCATAATATCACAAAGATATCGTAACAACACTAACTAACATATTGTTACAAATTTTGTGTAATTAATAACAAAATGTAAATATTTGTAAATAGTTTAATTATATTAAAGTTTTGAGTAATGGAATCGCGGGTCAGCGGGAAAAGACAGTTCTAAATGGATTTCCAACAGTAGATCTCCACATAATGAGTTCGCTAATGGTTTTAACTATATTGTTACGGATTTCCTTCTATTAATCCGTCGGGTTCTTTTTTTACCTCGTAGTATATTATAGTGGTTGTGTATGGTATTAGATGACGATGAGCACACACAAAATGATGAGTCCTTTAGTTGACGAACACAACACAGACGTTTATTTACAGGACGGGGACAGGACAGCACACAGACGACAAATATTTATAGCACTACTATGTACAGGATACAGCTATTTACAGCCGAGACGTACACACAGGACGGCACACTGCAGATAGTAGTCCACGGGCAGAAATTCTGTAGTGACAATGTCCACAGAGCGACCAGACAGGATTCAGCCGGAGAGGGAATCTTTATGGGATTCAGCCGGAGAGGGAATCTTTATGGGATTCGCTTTACACCTCCTGGGTCTCTCCAGAACAGGCTGAACGATTCCTTTGTCTCTTCTTGCCTCTGCTGTCGACTCACTACTTCGCACAACGGGAATACTTCTTAGTTCGGGACAGCTTCGTTCCCGACGACGACACAACGGGCTACGACACACGACACAGGCTTCGTCAGTATATGCAACACAGAGATTAACAGTCCTCCGTTCAGGACTCCTCAGATCAAGACCTCTCTCTCTTAGGTCTTCTCAATAAACTCCACAGCGCTTACTTGTCTTCGTTGAACACCAGGCCGTACAGCTTCGGCTTATCTCCACTGCCGCACTTCGGCTTGACTCCAATGGATTCTTTTCTCCGCTGCTTCGCTTCGACTTTATCCGTCTCGATTGATTTCACCCGATTTCGCCCGATTGATTTCACACTGACTTATATATACTGGTGGTAGGTGGGGCTAACGTCTTCTGGACCAATCAGGAGCGATCTAGCTGGATCTCGGCTCCTAGTGGACGGATCGGGAAAATTCTCGATGTTTCGGGTACTTTCCATTTTGTCGCCAAAGTCGCCAAATGGTCGCCAAGTTTGTCGCCAAGCCTTGGGACCTCTGACGTCACACCCGTTCACTATTCAATACATATTACTGTCAATCTGTCTTCCTTACATTGACAGTATTAGAGCGGGAAAGCAAAACCACAGGTTCGTAACAATATGCTAAAATGTGCAGTGAAAACTGAGAAATAAAGATTTGCTTTTAGGGAACGTTGGAGAAATTTCCACACTTGTCTGGAGAGCGTGTGCAATTTCAGCGTTTGTCCCGTCTACTTTTTTAGTGACACTATATAAGGTGCGGTGTGGGAAAAACAAAATAATCAAAAATATTTGTAAAGCCCCCAGATACCTCTCCAATATTGAAATATATAAAGCCCTAAAATACCCATCTCTTAATAAAATCATTAAAACGTTAGCCACAAACTTCTTTAATAATTTAGAAGATACTGAAAATGAAGCAATCAATATTGTCCCCAAGTACGAACATAATCTAAGAATTAAAAGACCCAGAAAAATTATACTTTAACTTGTCAACCCTTTCCCTTAATCAACCTAATCTCTTCAGATAAAAATAAATAATGCCCATGCGCCTTTTTGTACTATAAAAATTCCTACATGTGCCAAGAATATCGTTAAATCCTCATTTGCTTTCGGCAACTTATCCCTACAACTACACCACCAGCAAAACCAATAGCATCAAAACTTTTGATTACTCTTTCCCTTTTACCAACCGCAGTCATAGCTTCATAAGAGATTCTTAAGTCGTAGCACATCTTACCCAAGCAACTACCTAACTCAGGTATATCAGCGAGGAAAGCACTTGTGGTGACATCTTAATAAGCCAGTAACTACCACTAAACATTGGTAGTCATTTTTGTATAGTGGATAAGTTACTGGATTTCAAACCCGAACATCGCAGGTTCGATCCTTGGCGGAATTCAACCTACGTATTGGCACAATTCCGCCAAAACACATACGCCAAACACTTTTCTGCTTGAATAGGGAGAAATCTCTCCTCAAAACGTGTAATTGTGGCTGGTGTAGTACAGGGGGCTCAAGACTGGATTAATACTGTTCAATGTTTACTTGAATGATATCCCCATCCCCAGGAGCGGCAAGACCCAAATATGTCTATTCGTCGATGACACTGCCATCATGAGCATCGATGAGCTCAACAGTTATCTGAATGAGCTCGGCAAGTGTTAATCAGATGGAAGGTTAAGGTGAACACGGACAAGTGCCAGGCTGTCAATTTTTCGAGAAAGGAAAACATCTCTGGCCCACTAAAACTATTTAGAAGATGGTGTGACACTACATTGGTGTGACAAAACGAAATATCTCGGAAACAAAGTAGCATTCATGAAAAAAAACATTAATATTAATAAAATAATTTAAATTGTTGAAGGATAAAATTTTTTTTGAGATGCAAAGTCCAACCACACCTTCAGAGGTGCTTCTTGGGGAACTCTGATTTTTAAAGAATCAAATGTCTGACGGGGTTCTGACAGTTTCAAGTTAAAATTCAATGATTTTTTCCTTTTCTAAATAGTGTTAAAAGTTACCCATTAAAACATTTTAAAGAAAGAAAAAAAAATACAATCTTAAACAATTTTATAATTATTCTCTGAAATTATATCTTATCCCAAATCTCAGAGATCAAACTCAATAATAGATATTTCAAACATTTTATATGCCATTCATGCATAATTAAATTTAATAGTTGCATATAAAATTATTAACAACTAAATGAAGTGTTCTGATGCTGTTAATGACAAATTTAAAGCTATTTTGCACATTTAAGGAAGAGGGGAAAAAACTGAACGAAAAAGGATGCAAACAACAGGCGCAAGCGAAAAGCAACCAGCGTTCAGTCGTTTCCCCTTTTCTGCTGTTCCAGACTTGTAGAAGATAAAGCACTCCTCAGAGTCCTCGGCCTGACTAAGGCAGGGGCATACGAGGCAGTTCCCCAGGCCTCAACAGAGGGAGCACTCAAATCAAATATAAAGTTTTTTAAAGTTTCCTTTTTTAATGAACTATTTAAATCAAATATCAGTACAATGTAAATAGGGAGAGCCTCCAAAAAAGTATTTAGCCTGGGCCCCAATTATGCTAAGTTGAGCCCTGGAGGCTCTAAAATGAGCAAATATTTGATTGAACTTGTTTTCATGGTGCTGATTTATGAATCACAATCATATCACAGTGTGGTGAAAAAATTCGGCAACCACCACAACATAAACGGCGATCAAATGAATGTAAGAAAGATGGAAAAAAAACTGGCACTGTGCTGGACAATGTGCTGAGAAAAAGTGCAGGGAAAAAAGATATGCGACAAGAACAGAGCCTAATGTTCAGAAAGTAAAAGTTTTTGAATGATGGTGGCATCCTATTCTTGCATGGCATAGACAAGATAAGCGATCGTTGGTTTATCCAAGACAATGTTAGACCTCGCCGCTCTCCTGTAACTAAACGTTTTCCCGATAGATTGATCAAGTTCGATTCCATTATGAGACAAATGATGGTAGAGAATGGTCACCGTTCTCCTCGGATCTTTACTCGTGTGAAACTTTTTTATCGGGACGTTTTAAAGACACAGTGGGCATCATAAAGTCCTCAGTATTGGATGACTTGAAAACAGCAATCGAAACTGAGGGCATAGAAATTAGAAATGATGTTTTGCAGAAAACAATTGAGAACTTCGATTTCAAACTTCGCCATTTTACTTGCTTGATCGGCCGACATATTGGAAATCTTCTGCATTGAAGCTATCATTAAATAGTTATTTTTACTTGGTTTTGTTTTCATTCCTTTAGTTTTCATAACACAAGATTCGCTCCTTAATTAGATTATGATGCTATATTCTGGGACCCCACATGTTATGCACTAAAATACTCATCTTAGCTTACTCTATACAAATACGTAAAAATCAGATTCTGCATACCTTGTGGGACATCCTGTATATTGCAATAAATGACTTATAAACGTAAAAGTAAACTCAGTTTGAATTTTTGTCTTGAATCTTGAATGTATATATTTTGGGTTATGGAGCGACAAAGGCTATAATCCCCCGGTTGCCACAAAGCAGCGATTAAAAGTTCTCCAAATTAACATTCCTGTATTTCAAAATGCACAGAGGAAGCACCACCTGCTGGAGTGAAAAAAAGGATGCTGGCACACACACAGAGAGTCCGTTTTTACAAATTAAGAAATATCGGGTCGATCCTATTTTAGCCCACCTCTGACGCCAATTTAAAAACTTGCCAAATTATCAGCGATAATGATTTTAAAATGGCAACCCTGACAACATATGAAGAGAAATGCGGCAACCCTACGGAACCTCATTGGTTGATTTAAACTCCGTTAGAAAACTATTTAATCTTATTGGTACTTTCGATTACTTTCAAATACTTTTGATTTGGCGTGATTTTGAAAATTTGGCGAGATATTGAAAAAGTCGCCAGAGGTGGGCTAAAATAGGATTTTACCGAAATATCAAAGTACTTGAGAGATTGCAGAAAGATGAGCAGATTTTTTTTTGTTGGCGAAAACATGGAATAAGAGAACATCGTAGTAAATATCGGGATCATCTATTTGTAGCTTGTTCCATAACACCGTTCTGTACGTTGAATATTTTTGACATTTGAGAAGGATATGAGAAATATCGTTTATCTCTCCACATTTGCTGCACAAAGGGTTATCTGTAAGATTGTATTTATGAAGAAGTCCTGGAGTGATGATGGTTTTGCTGATTATACGGGCAATGATTTTATCTTGTATTCTGTTCTCTGTCCATTTTGAGATCAATTTTTTTCCCAAAAACTTAAGAACAATAACAACAGTTTCAAACTTTAAAAAAAATCAAGAGTTGAGTTGTTACAAGTGTAATGAAAGTATATCGTGTATAAGCAATATTATCTTTTACATGCGGCCATCCTGACTATGGGACAATCTCGTCCCTCTAATACAGCTTATAATCTTTAAAGTGATGGGGTACGCGTCTAACTCTTGTTGATCGAATGTTCTCTAAACTTGAATTTTCATCGGAATTCTCATTGCAATGACTGGTAATTAGGTCTTAACTGTCACCATCAGATCGATCTTTATCTTCTGTAATAAAATGAAACAGTTTCAACTGAGAAGCGTGAGCTGTGGATCTGTCTATTTCTTCCTTGTCCAACTATACGTAGATCAGTAACTTGATAAGCATTCGATGGTAATACCTTGATACCTGTTAACACTAAACCTACCAGCATTTCACCGATAACTGGTCATTTGACTGGATCGTGGTAGCTTTAGTTTTAAGGGACCTTTGTGCTTAGTTGAGTCTTAGAATTCGGTAATGAAGTTTGTTCAGGCTGTCGTCTTACAACCACAATATCACCTATATTGTAATTTTGTGCTCTATATCGATGTTTATCATAATTCGTTTTCATCTTTTCTTGTGCAACCTTGATATTTTCCTGGGCATCTTATTGTAATTCAGTAGACTTTACGTATTCATTGGACTTTGGCAGCATATCTTCAGGAAAATATCCTAATTTTACTGGTGTGTATCCGTAAAACAGTTCAAAAGGAAGTTTTCCTGTTGATTTACTCGGGGATCAGTTAATGCATCGTTGTACTTCTGGCAATATCTTATCCCACTCTTTGTGAGATTCTATTTGAACACCAGATGATATCATTGGAATGAGTATTCGATTAATGCGTTCAACTTTTCCAATAGCTTTCGGTCTTTGAAAAGAATTTAATTTATGCTTAATTGCAAACTCTTTGCAAAATTCTCCAGACAAAATTCAGACAGAGGACGAGAAACAACATCCCCAGTCTGTGACTATATGCCTTGGACAACCAAAGTCATCAATAAAATCACTTAGGTACTTTAAAACACTTTTAGTTGAACAGTTAGGACATGGGCGTAGATGTACAAATTTAATTATATCGTCAATAAAAACTAACAGCTTTACTTGTCACAAAAGGACCACAAAAATCCATGTGAATAACTTCAAATGGGTGACTTACAGATGATATAGAATTCAGTTTGCCTTGGCCTTTTCCTCCCGGTACTTTTGAATATGCACATACAACACACTGTCTAATATGTTGCGTAATATAGTTTGCCATACGGGGAAACCAAAATTGTTTACATATCCCTTGAATTACCTTTTCAATTCCAATGTGACTAACGAAGTCGTGAAAGCGAACTGCAAGATACTTTCTAATTTATTAAGGCATTACAAACAGTTTCCACGTATTTTGCAAATTGCCCGATTCATGTTGGCTGCGATATACCATTGATGAGATCAAAGCTTTCAGCCAACTGCTTTGCTTCTCGGATTCTTATTTTCTGTCGCATTTTAAAGAAGATATGATCTTTTGCAGATCTTTATCTTGAGCTTGTATTAGAGCTACCCGGCCTTTTTCGGTAGAGATGTAAAATACTTTAGGCTGACTAGTAAGTTCTACAGGACTTGTAACTTCTATTTCATCTAATGGTGTACATGTTATCTCTTCAATTGCTGACCGACTAAGTGCATCTACCAGAGCCATTTTCGCACCATCTCTGTGTTTAACTTCGTAGTCAAATTTACTTAATTCAGTCCATCTTACAATCTGTAGTTTAATATTTTCTTGTGTATGCAAATATGTTATGGCTGAACTTTCAGTGATAAACGTAAAATGTAAACCTAATAAGAGGAGCCTAAGCCTAGTCATCTACCAGACAACAGTTATTAGTTACAAACGGCTTGAGTAATACTTCTGTTCTTGAGTGGTTCGACGGCTTACACAATAAACTAACCGAAATGCAGTACTATATTTATTTCGTTGTAATACCATACCTGCCAATCCTACTGAACTAGCATCGGTGTGTAATTCAATTTCATCCTTTGGATCAAATAATTTTAATGCAGGTTTAGATATTAACTTAGAGCGTAAATCGTCAAATGTTTCATTTTGATTCACAGTCCCTATAAATAAGGAATTTGTATTAAGTCACCTTGAGAGGGGTTCTAGCTACTGAAGTGTATCGTGTTATAAAACTAGTTAAACCAAGAAAACTACGTAATTCATCCTTGGTCCGGAACCGGATACTCGGTAACTGTAGCAAGTTTTCTTAGACCTGGACGTATTCCATCTTTATCGATTACAAAACCCAGATATCCCATTTTTGACATCCCAAATTCACATTTAGACAATAATATGGTGTCATTCCAGCATTTAGCAATTTTTCAAGAACTTGTCTCAGCTTCGCTATCAAATCATCAAAATCGGTCGAACCAAAGAATATGTCATCCACAAAACATAAGACACCGCTCCATAACAAATCTCCTCGAGCCAAAGATATATCTCATTGAAATACATGAGGACTATTCGACAATCCAAAAAAATAAACGTATTCGCTCATAATATCCATCAGGTGTGGTAAATGCCGCTTTTCATGAGAATTCATCAAGAATGCAGAACAAACTAAAGCCTGAAAGTTTCTCAAGCAAATCATCAATGCATGGAAGCGGAAATTTATCTTTAATTGTTTGTGAGTTCAAATGTCAGTTATCAATTACCATTCTTTTATCTTATGCATTCGCTATAGGTACTTGTGTTTTGCTATTATATACAGCCAAAATAGCATCATTAAACATAATGCCTTGAGTAATCCAGGATAAATAACCATAACCGTTTTTTACAATCACTAAAAACGGAGACCCATTGAACTGTGCGTGGTTCAATCACAAATTCTTTAAGAGTCCTTAACACTGCTCTATCAGGAATTTCATTTATTTGAAAATCACATAAAAAGTTCAACTCATCAATATTAATTAATTTGGATCTCCCTTGATTTCGAACCAAAATTACATTGGGAGAATCCATAACGTCATTGCCTATGAGGACGTCAAGACCCACAAAAGTATCGTCATTCTCAACATTAAATAGCACTTCCCGTAGCTTTACTTTGTCTATAATAACGTTAACAATAATGATTCCAAGTGATTCTTCCACACCTCCTATGCCTCCAGTTGGAACAGTTACTCTTCTGTTTATGTTTTGTATTTAGCCTTTTAGCAAAACTATATTTCAACATAAATATATCAGCTGTGGTACCCATAATAGCCCTTGTATTTTCTCCTACAATACTGATATTCTTTGTTTTGTTATTAATGATAATGGAAGATAAAATTGCATTGACTAATAGTGAAGGTATTTTATTTGGACATTCTTTTGTTGCATGATCCTCCTTTTTACATGCAGTACAAAACTTCGGTCGATTGGGTTGTGTACAATCAGGAGCAAAATCTCCATTTCCAAAACAATTATAGCAGATGGTTGGACTATTTTTAAATCTACTTAGATCAGTTTGTTTACTAATGGCACAATTTTCATCTTTTGGAAACTTAATGCTATTGATTTTACTACTAAAATGACCATTTTTCTTGAAATTATCTTTTAGTTCAATAAATTCATTAACCTTTTTGTGTATGGGGAAACTATTTGTGTTCATTGATCTAAATAATGTTCCAGAATTTCTGGAGGTGGCGAGATTTCATTTGTTCAGTGATTATTAAATTCTTCAAACTCTCAAAACTGTTTATTTTAAACCTTGCAATCCACCCATTAAAAATGTTTTCAACTCATGATAATATTCTTTCCACGTCTTACTACAAGTAATTTCATGAGAATAAAATAATTGTCTGCATTTTTCAGCACTTAATTTGTAACTCTCAAGTAAAAGTGACTTCACATATTCATAATTTTCGTACTGTTCTTCTGGTTCTCTCATAATCATTTGCACAATTTCAGTTGGTAGCTAATTAATCAAGCATGCCATTCACAGCATATTTGGTTTTTGTACTCGTTTCATGACCCTCACAAAATGAACTAAATCAAGGCCGATGTCTTCGATACTAGTGCAAAATGGCTCTATCCCAGTGAACGGTGCGCTCTGTTTTGGCGATTGTTTTGGCGCCATTTCTCGGGCGATAATTATTTCCTCCTTGGCAACTTCACCCTTTCTCTCCCGTTAAAATATGGTAACCTCGTAATTTGCGATGTGATGTCATGATGATGTAATTTTTGTTTCATCCAATTATATTCAAAATTGTAGGAAGTAAGTTTGAATTTCAAAACTTTCATTGTTTCATCCAATTAGTTTGAATTTCAAAACTTTCATCTGTTCATCCAATTATATTCAAAGTTGTAGGAAGTAAGTTTGAATTTCAAAACTTTCATCTACATTTCAAACTGTTTCAATCTGTGGTGTGGTACAGTTCTGCGTATCTTCAATAGTATTTATTTCAAAATACGATTTGAAAAATGATGATCGATGATCGATACGATGATCAAAATACGAATTTAAAAGGCTGCAAAAGGAGAGAATTAAAAGGCTGCAAAAGGAGAGAATTAAAAAGTAAGTGTTTATGCCTTTGTTGATTTTATGAAAGTGCTTTTTGTCTTTCTAAAATTTTTGTAATTAATTGTTGTTTTGTGATATTTTCTTGTTTTTGGTGACTATTTTCGGAGCACGACTCCATAGAATTCACGCGCTCTTAGGCTTAGGTACTTGGCGTGTGCTTCGCGGAGTCGTTTTTCGCCAATAGTCGCTAAAAACAAGATGGCGGACAAGGAGCGCACCGTTCATTGGGAATTAACCATCTCTACCTTTTTAAGTTCTAAAGCATGTTTTCTTTCTGCTTCTTCCCGCCTTTCTTGTCTCTCGGCTTCATCCCGCTTGACTTGTCGATCCGGTTCAGCTTCTTCAAATCAACTCTTCCTCTTACCGTTTCTTCATCATAGTTTTAACTATTTAATATTAACTTTCACAAATCTGGAGTTTTCAAGTCATTAGATGTAACATCCTTGGATGATTCTTCGGCTACGAAATTTTACTGTTCTTTACGAAGGCGTGATAAAAACGACATTTTGTACTTTATACGAAACGGAAAATTAAAACGGTTGATTTATCCCATTTCTGAATTGTAATAAAGGACTAATAAATATACACGCAATTCGAGTTCTTGTTTTACTCAAACTTAAAAAAAAAGAAAAAAAAAAACAATAACAACAGTTTCAAACTTTAAAAAAAAGCGAGAGTTGAGCTGTAATGTATCTCCTGTATAAGCAATATTATCTTTTACTATATATGTATATACACTGATGGAAAAAAAATCCCAACACCAAGAAAAAATTATTGTACAGTAATGAAATTTTAGGTAACACATTTGTCTAGGTAACATATTTAATTGATTAAAGTTTCAAGATAACAGGTAGAGCCATTTCAAATGTGAAATGTTGGTGCATTAGTAACAGGTGTAACCGCCAGAATTTTGAATGCAAGCATGCAAACGTGCATGCATTGTGTCGTACAGGTGTCGGATATCAGTTTGTGGGATGGAGTTCCATGCCTGTTGTACTTGGGTGGTCAATGCTGGTTGTGGATGACGCTGGAGTTGTCATCAAATGATGTCCCATACGTGCTCGATTGAAGAAAGATCTGGTGATATAGCAGGCCAAGGCAACATGTCGACACTCTGTAGAGCATGTTGGGTTACAACAGCGGTATGAGGGCGAGCGTTTTCCTGTTGGAACCCCCCCCCCCTTGAATGTTCATGAATGGCAGCACAACAGGTTGTATCACTAGACTGACGTACAAATTTGCAGTCAGGGTGCTTGGGATAACGACGAGAGTGCTCCTGCTGTCATACGAAATTGCTCCCCAAACCATAACTCCAGGAGTAGGCCCTGTGTGTCAAGGCCGCAGACAGGTCACTAGCAGGCGTTCACCTGGCCTCCTTCTAACCATCAAATGGCTATCACTGCGACCAAGGCAGAACCGGCTTTCACCAGAAAACACAACAGATCTCCACTCCATCCTCATATGAGCTCTAACTTGACACTACTTACGTCGCAAACGGCAGTGATTTGGAGTCCGTGGAATGCACTGTACAGGGCGTCTGGCTCGGAGCTGTCCTTGAAGTAACCGATTTGTAACAGTTCATTGTGTCACTGTGGTGCCAACTGCAGCTCGAATTTCAGCTGCAGAAGCAGTACGATTAGCCACAGCCATACGCCGAATACGACGGTCTTCCCTCTCAGTAGTACCACGTGGCCGCCCGGAACCTTGTCTTCTTGAGGCAGTACCTTCCCTTGACCACTGCCGCCAATACTCATGCACAGTGGATACATTCCTGCCAAGTCTTTCAGCAATATCGCGGAAAGAAAACCCACCTTCTCGTAGCCCTACAACACGACCTCGTTCAAACTCAGTGAGCTGTTGATAAGGGCTTCTTCGTCTTCTCAGAGGCATCCTTGACTAACATTAACCCACTGTAACTCAACTGTACCACTCAAATCCCAACTGTAAATAACGATCACGAACTTTACAGCACTTATTTAAAGCAAACCTCATTTGCATGTTCATAGTGTCGCTACTAGCGCCACACTTACGCGCGTAGCTCGAAATTTGAATCGACGTCATCTTTCAGATGTATAAACACGCCTACCAAATTTCGTTTATCTGGCACAGCTCCTGCCTAGTTTTGGGATTTTTTTTTCCATCAGTGTAGATATTTTCTCCTAAACAAGTGGCCGATAAAAGCTGATCTTTGCACACTTATTGATTACGACATGAGAAAAAAATGTCATTAACTTTTCAGAGTATAAAAGTTAATTAAATTAATTCATTAGAAATGAATGAACTTTTAGAAGTTTTTCTGAAATAACCTCTGGAAAAGTTGTATCACAAGAACTTATTTTGTATCAATTTAAGATTTAAAAATGTCCATCATCAATTATATCACCTTCATGTTCTCACTATATTTACTTCATTTTTTAATATTTTTTTTTTCAAATTTATTAAATGATAAAGCAGATGCAGGAGTCTGAAACAAGAAAAATTTATGACGGTATTTAAAAATCGGTCAGTTCAGTTAAAAATCTCATTTTAATTAAAAGCATATCAAATAATGAAAGGAATTTGTGCATTATAATATTTTATAAAGGAGAAGTTTTAACATTAAATGCAGAATAATTCCAAATTCATGGTACAAACTTGGATGGGATGTAGAGAATAAGGATATAAATAATATTCATATCCCAGGTAGCACATTCTGTTGTACAATATTAAACATTCTTGTACAACAGGATTATATCATCTATTATAATACAATATTCTACAATACTGGGAATATTGTACAATATCATACAATAATATATGTGAGCTACTTAGGGATGCTGTTATTTCTGATCCAAACCTCTATGAAAATAAAGATCTCTAAAAAATCCAAACACAATAGCTGAACCCTTATCTAATACTATAATACGAGGAATGGTTGTCAAGTCGAAAATCGCCCCAGAATTAATAAACTCCGGTAAACTTGGGGGTCTGGGGTTTTTGGCCACGAGGAATCGATTGGCGCCGGTTTTGAAGCGCTACGGTCGAGCAGTTCGGAGTTACAGATAGGATATTTTCAAACTTTATTAGTTCGCCATAATGGCTGCTTAAATTTTCAAGCGGTAACGTGCTGCCAATATGGCGAACTAATAAATTTTTATGTTTACGCTGTTATAGGTTTATAATATGTTTCTTATGTATGTATATATGTTTG
>JAPMOQ010008305.1:3355-20610 GCA_026543055.1 Argiope trifasciata
ATATATATATATATAAACACACAACTATCAAACATTTTATGTGTTTATTCGGTTTTATGTATAATGAAAGTTAATATCAAATTTAACGTTCTTTTGCACATTTTTTAAAGGAAAAGTGTTAAAAAAATGAAGCGAAAAAGGGTGTTAGCAATATGCTTGAGAGAAAAGCTACCATCATCTAGTCATTTCCCCTTTTTTGTTGTTCCAGATCCATGGAAGAGAAAGCACTATAATTAGAGGCCCCACTCGAACCCAACTTTACTGAGAGTATATTCTCTCCGTTTGATAAACTAATGAGTGATGAAGCCATGTTGGGTCAAGTACCAGTGTGCTACATCATGGCTGAAAGAATATCATCTGCTTTTATTTGTAGAATAATATTTATGAAGAAAAAAAAATTTAATGTCCATTGAAGACAATTTCATGCTGAACTAGAAGTTAAAAGTAAAGGTAGTCAGTTTTAAGAGATGTATGACATTACATTTCAAACAGTAACACTATTGCATGCACATTTAGAGAATCAACAATCTATAACTCTTCAATTTATAAAGAAGACTTTTTATTCAGAAAATGATTTGGATTTTAAATCATTTGTTATATCAGAAGGCTGCAGTTATAGAAAAGTTGCTTGTCCTTGGGTAATAACAGATTTACAGCAGCATCTGTCCAATATTGTCACTATTTTCTTTCCTTAACCTAAAAGTATTATATTTACAAGACATTTAAGAAATTGTATTATTTAACAATATATTTTAATAATATTATTGTTATATTTTTTTATTATATATTATATTTTTATTATTTTATTTAATGCTCATAATTATATTTATCACTTTGTGTTATACTTTTATAAAACAATATTACCATTTATTTTATAATATGTTTTCAAGCATTGCAACTTAGAATCTGATATTAATCTTTCTGCATTCTCAAAATAAATTGCATTGTTTATTCTAAAATGTTATAGGAGGACATTCTGACAACAGATTCTGGAGAAAATATTTAATATAAAAGATGGTTGTAAAATATAGAAAGATATAAAATAAATATAAGTTCTTCGAATTAAATAGATGGTCCGAGTACTATGTTTGAGTCATGAGAGCAAGTTTTTTAACATCGCCAAATGAGTAAAGTTATACCTTGCTTATGGAAATTCATGTTCATATTTTCCAAAAATGCTACCCCATAAATGATTTTGACATTATGTTAAGCCCCCAAAATTACTTTTTTCCACATATTAGTTTCATTTCTTTACAATTTCCTTCTATGTTCTCATTGATTTATTAAAATTTAATTTATTGTAAATCATTAAAAATGTTTTTGAAATTACGATGGTATTGAGACCCATCCATCAGAATCTTCAATCACGCTCTTTTGTAAGTGCCAAAACTAAAATAAATAAATAAAAAATTCTTCCAGTTTTATTTCAACGCAAACAGGTTTCTCGTTTTATATTGTAGTGCATGCTCTTTTAAAATTGCATGCATTATTATTTGCAGTAGGTTTATTCAGATTAATTCATGCTTTCTCTTATCAAATATTTCGATCAAGTTTTTTTCAAAAATGCATTTCATTTTCTATTTAACAGCCTAATACTGTATATTCAATGTTGAGTGTTTACATTCGAGAATTAACATGTCAAAGAAAATTACTCATTCAAGTGTGTTTAAAAAATTTGCTTTTTATAACAGGTTAAAAATTTATGTTACATATCTAGTACTCATTTTCCAGTTAGTTGGAAATGCAGAGATGCAGATGCCAGAAACATCGGTTTAGAGAATTTTCACAAAAAGAATACATAGCCTAGTATGAGGAGGAATTTGGAAATCATGCTCTATAACTCCAGAATAAAATCGTTGGCGAATTGGTGACATGTACGAATTTGACAATCCGAAGATTTGTGACATATTCCTGCAGTTTACAACTGGTCGGCTGATCGATCTGCATCTCAACGGATTTAAACTTTAGAAAAAAGATAACTCATTTCAGATAGTAAAAAAAATTATTTCAACATTACTTGATTACATAATTAAATTAATTAATTAAGTGGTATTTCGGGGAGATAGAAATCATTCGTGCGATAGTGGCTCTTGTTCGCTCGCTTCTGAAATACTTCCATTCGACTCAGTTTCTTAACTTTATTATCTTTTGAAACTCTAAGGAACAGATAATTCTTCACAGTTCACGATTCTTTTCAAACGATTCTTAATGCAAATTCATCTGTGAATTGATCCGTGATGTCACCGCTAAGAAGTCTTAAGTCCTTTTGTTTCCAATCAGACAGTGGTGCAACAGTTATTGTTCTGCAATAATATCCTCAGCTGATTTCACTAGAATTTCACTAATTCACTGGATGGTGAAAATGTGGAAAAGATTATACTAATATACCTGGTTACCTTACATTAAATAGATATTTTTGGGGAAAATATGAATACTCTTGATAAATTTTATTGTATGCTCAGTAATAATTTTATTTTATAAAAGCTCTGTTTCCCTGAGAAAATAATTGTCTTTCTGCAATGAAAGTTAGCTTAATCTTTTTTATTTTTATTTTGAGATTCTGCAAACGTGTTGCTACACACTTATAAAAGATGATCCCCCCCCCCCTCAATGCAAGCGTTTCGTCCTCGAGCAGGATAAATAATATTTTTATTTTGAGTGAAATAAATAGTAAAATATATTTTAAATATTTATTTGAAAATGTATTAAAAAAGAATTTAATTTTTACGTTAAAAGTTGATGTCATCAAAAAGATAATTTTAAAAAAATTAGATTATGTTAAAAAAATTTTTTAACTGTTATATTACTATATTTTTAGATGTTATCGGGGTAAAATTCTAAAATTTTGTTTTAATTAGCAGTTTCAAAATTATTTGTCTCTGGGGGCACATTTCCACCATCCAAAGTATATATGTGTCAAGTTCAGCAGCTCTTGAGCAAACGATCTTACCTATAGAGTGGCAACATACGTACGTACACACTTCTTTATTATACATAAAGTTCAAGATTAGATCTATAATAGATTCTCAAGTGTCTAGAAATACCATTTGATCCACAAGTGCTGCAAAACTATGTAGAAAAATTCATAAAGAGTGAATTTAGATAAACAGATATCTAACCAAGCATAGAAAATTTTATTTAAAATTTTGTATAAATCTAAAAAAAAGTAAAATTAGTTTAAAATCAAGAATTAAAAAAGAGAAAGAAAGAGCATGACTACAAATGCATCGAATTTTAGCTCCTTAAGGCCTTATCACAAGGTTAAATTTCGCCAGCGCTTTTCCGTTTCGACCCTCAAAAACCGGTCAAGCACGTTTCATAATCGACAATTTTTTCTAACCAGTTCGAAAATGTCGTCGCAAATACTGTCTGCAAACGAAATTCAACCAATCATGTGAAACTTTGAAGTGACGTCACACAAGTGGCGCCATTTTCGCTGTCGTTTGTTGACGGAAAGTGCCGAAGATATTTTGCCGTGTGATAAGGCCTTTAAACTGATTACAAATTTTATCATGCTCTATTAAATTATTTGAATGTGTTTTCTGGAAAACGGTAGTTTTCTCTAAAGTAAACATCTCTTCGGGAAATATTTTTAAGATAGCGAAATGAAAAATTTCCAGATTGTTTTACTTGGTTACAGCTATATTGAGAATTAGGATTTAATCTTCCGATTTGATTTATTTATTTTGCCTTCGATAATACCAGAAAAAAGCATCAATAATTTTTGGATAAAAATTTTGAGTTTCCTGATAGAAATATATCTAAACTTTTATATATTATTTGAAATATATGAGTTCATATTGCAGTTAACTGTATTCGTAACTAGTCATTTCTTGTGACCTATGAGTATATATAGATATAGATATATATATAATACATACATACATAGCTACATTTCAGCTATGTACATATATATATATATATATATATATATATATATATATATATATATTCTAGACATTCTCTGCGTTCTTCTTGTGATAGCTGAAAGGCAGAGTTATTATAGAGAGAATCGTAGCCAAGAAGTAGTTAAACCGAAAAGAAAAAATCATATCTCTTAACCTCTAAAAAGGTCAAAACTGGAATTCTGGCGTAGAATAATTACTCTAGAAATGTCCAATGAACTATGCCTTGATGGGAAAGACCATTCGAACGGCATCATCTGTCTATCCTCATGTAATATAAATTCCTTCTTCATCATTGATTTCTAATATCATTATCACATTTGTTTGCGAAGAAATAAAACGGTTAAAATATTCAAGTGGGCTGATGCAATAAAACCCATTTTATACACTCATATTATATACGTATATATATTTTAATTAAACGCCCGTCGAAATTAATTCCATAAGTGAAATGACTGTACAGGATGTTACGATATTGATGGCCTCAGAATTTAGTACAATAAGTCGTCAATAGAGAGCGCTGTAATGCTGTAAAACATTCTATATAACTACAACATGACTCCCGCCGCTCATCAGGCGTCTGTATCCAGAAGCAAGGACTTAAGCATCGTGACGCTCATTGGCTGTTTAAATCACTTGAGCTCAATGCACTTTTTTTACCCTCAGATTAGGACAGAACCGCCTCCTCTGTTCGTTTTACCTATCTTGGCAAATTACTGCCTTTTTTTGACAAAAAATAATAATAAAAAAATACTACCTGCTATAGGGGAAAAAAAAAACCCACTTTTGCTCTTTTTATATAAATAAAAAATTACTATAAAATATTATACCACAGTGTTTTTTTTTTGTTCACAAATTTTGTTTCTTTTAATAAATCGGAATGCTCAATGGTTTAATATGTATAGGGTTAAATTTTAAGCGTTAGTTGTTTTAATTTAACAAGTGATATCATGTACAATTGACTTTTATTTTTTTTAAAAAATATATCGTTTTTTAATTCTGTAATGGTTTTATTTGTTTAATAAATAGAATATATATATATATATATTCTATGTTAATTAATTTCTAAATTATGCTTCGAATATTTTCGATTTTAATATTGTTATGTACAATCATATAAAATGCCTTAATATCTATTTTTAACACATATAAAATGCAGGCACTGCATTGATTTATGACATTTTTATATTATATAAATATGTATAGAACACATATTAAGAATTATAATAAGTTAATAAAAAAGAAAACTAGTAATATGAGAATCTTTGAAATTTTCTAACAATCAAAAACATAAATTTACAAAAAAAAATGCAATTTTATTGCATGAGTCCTGCATAAAATATATGGTCTAATAATATTAACCGTTTTTGAACAACTTAAAAAAAATAACACAACACATACGATACAACAGTGTTTAACGGTGGACTATAGACTTTTGGTTTTTTTTTTTTTTTTTTTTTTTTTGGAACTTCGCACTTATGCATAGACACGACAACAACAACAGTGTTTAATTCTTTTTGGATAAATAAATCAAATTAACAGATAGTTTTTATTTTTAAAAAATGTGATAACTAAGTATAAAAATATTATAGCCGCCACTTTGTTTCTGGAGCATAAGCGGGGGAAAAATTCTTCACCCTTTACATTGCTTTAAGTTAAGTTCTAAGTTTTTAAATGTTAATTACTCAAAATAATGTTCATTCACATTGTAAACTCAAAGAGTTTGTTATTTTCATAACAAGATTTCAACAGCAAGGATTGGGAATTATTTAATAGATGAGTTTGTTATATATAATTGACACTATAGTAGACACACATTTCCTTCTTTTTGCAGTTTCTTCAATAGACGCCATTCATCTGGATCATGAACTTTATATATATATTTCTTCTCTTTAATTTATTGTAAATGTCATGATTAAAATATAAATAAAACTCATTTGCAAATTTATGGAGAAAAATCTTTAATTATACTTCTGCAGTTAAATTTAAAACTTAAAATTTAAATTTGACCATAAGCACATTATGTCTGTAAAATGCTTTTTGAAGGATATTTCTGAAACTGTGTAGATGTTTCATCATCCATCAGCTTTCTTTTATAAAATACCCAGATTTTGGGTATATACCCCTGAGTATTTTCCTATCCTACATCATTGGTTAGGTACTTTCTACCTGTTTTATTATTATGATTAAAGTAAGTATTTTATCAAAATCCACTAATACAAGACTAAAAAGAAATATATTGAACACAAGGTAGCAAGCAGCATTACTTAGTGATTAAATTATTACAATTCACAATTTCTTCCTGTAACAAAACAGAAAGTTAAATTCTATGAACAAATGAATTTTCCATAGTAATTCATTTTAACAAAATGAATTAAAATGGCAAAATTTCATTTAGTTCCTAAACACTAATGATTAGACATAATAAATAACCGTTTTTAAGACCAGTTAAGATTGATCTGGTGGTTTTTTAAACTTAAAAAACTTGATTCTTTGAAAATATTCCTTTAAATAAAGAATAAAATAATACTAAAAACGTTTTTTAGAAATCTACAATTTTTGTATCGAATTGCATACAAAATCTTAATTCTATATATGTTGGTTTATCAAAAATTGTGTTCATAGACAGACATAATTTGAAAAATGTGTTTTCTAGATACCAGAAAGTGAAGATTCACCAAAATCTCGAGGCTGAATTTTTTTAATGATTACAATATTTTCCCTTTGTATACAAGATTTTTTTTTTAAAGATGAATTCTTAACTGTACAATTTTGACTCTGTTAATTTCAGTTATTAGTCAAAGAAAAAGCATAAGAAAAATATTTAATGCTTATTTTTTTAAAATGGAAATGATGTAATGAATAAGAGATGCGGGCAAGTTTTCTTTATTCAAAAACCAAATTATAAAGACAAAAAGTATCAAATTAAAAAAAAATAAAAAGAATACTATACATATATTTTATTTACATAACAAACAATTCATTTTTATACATTTACAAAAATTAGCAATTAAATTTATTCTCTTCAAGATGCGTGAAAGTTTAAAAATATGCATGTTCTAAATTCCCTTCATTTGTATAGCTCTACTTTTATAAAATATACTTCTTTTATGTAGTGTTCACAGCTTCATATTTTTTTTGCCTTTTACAAATCCTTTCTTTTTACAGAGTAATACTGTTTTTGAGGAGTTATTTTTTATTCGTAGGTTCTTTTTTAATCACTTCATGCTTTATAAAACTGTGTTTAAACTGCAACAAATGCACATATATGTTGATTTATTTGAGTATTTGCATTATCTATTTTACTTTTGCATATAAGGAATCAATTCTTATTTTCATTGTTTCAAGTAAATTATTAATTTTTTTACTTGAATTTCAATTAGATTAGATTTTGACATAGCATTTACATTACTATTTAAAGAAGCAGTAAATTTATGTTCATTGTTTAACTAAATTGACACATGATGAATATGTTTGAACATGCAATACAGAATAACATTGTAATGGCATATTCATGAGTATCTAGGAGTCCACAAGCATGCATTTCCACTAGATATAACACACTCGTTATCTCAACTATAGAGTATGAACTGAAGTTATGGTACATTTTTTAATGAAGAAAATATTTCCTATTCA
Source organism: Argiope trifasciata (assembly GCA_026543055.1). Lineage (NCBI taxonomy): Eukaryota > Metazoa > Arthropoda > Arachnida > Araneae > Araneidae > Argiope > Argiope trifasciata. The sequence continues at coordinate 10,897 of JAPMOQ010008305.1, forward strand.
ATATTTTTAATTTCATTAATGTCAGCTTTTAGCTCTTTGCCTAATTTATGTCATAAGATCCTCAGTTGCTCCTTTTGTAATTTTACATTTTAAAACTTTAATAAAGTGTACAAAATTTTTTATCATTTGCTAGTTTAATTAGTTCTGATATAACTTTTGTCATTTATTTTAGTTTTTTCACCATCTAAATAAATATATTTTAACAATCTATGTAAATTTTGTATATGGATATTCGTGTTTGATCTCGCATTTTCCCTAAAACAATAACCCAACATTTCTATTCTTTTAAAATAAAAATTTGAAAAATATTCATAAAATTAATTTGCATATCTCCTTTTAACATTTCACAAAAATTACTTAGCATTATTTTAAATTTATAAACATTTAATTCATAAAGTGATGCTTCTAATATTTTATAGAGATCAACTTATATTTCTTTCTTAAACGATTTAATGTGCTTTTTCCAAGCTTTATCAATATGCCATAAACATAATAAATATTTCTAACAAAAACCAAACACACTAAGCCAAGTATTTTTTCACATGACAGTATCATCACTCATAAAAATTTCTGGTTTTATACATTTTTAACAAAGTTGATTTAACACACTTGAATAAGTGAGTCAGTGTTTTAGTGCCAACTGTTGACATGACACAAGAAGCAAAAGGAACTCCTTCATATTCATCTACAACAAGAATAGCTACCAATTCAAATTTATACTAAGATATAGCAAGAGTAGAGTCTATAAAAATCCTAGGTTAATCTGTGCTTTGGGTCCCCTGCTTAGCGCATTTTCAAAAAGTCGCCAACTGGTGCGATTTTGAGTAGTGTCTCTCAGTGCATTCAACTCCGCGAGACAAAGCGTAAAAACGCGCCAGTTGGTGACTTTTTGAAAATGCGCCAAGCAGGGGACCCAAAGCACATTTTCACCAAATTCTATCTACACCAAATTGACAATTTTTGAAATGAAGTCATTATAAACAACATGAAATCTTTCTCAAAAATTTCATGATGAGTGTCATGCCTTTTTAAAAAATTATATGATTCAGTTTCTATGTTTTCAATCCAAGCATAGATACTACATACATCAACACTACGGATCCTTTACTTTGAAAGGACTACTCAAACTGTTTTTTAAAATTATGAAAACCTTTTTTCATAATTAGATGTCTTCTTTCAATAGCCTTGTCTAATGATTTTCTGATGTCTAGTATATATATATATATATATATATATTCCCTTTAATTCCAATCATGATTTTCTCTCTAAAAAAAGAAAGACATGTTGAATTAGCTATTTTCAATTTCTCTAAACGGTATTAAAAATTGTTGATATTGTTGATGAAGTTTCAATTTGTCCAGAAGCCATAATAACAATCACATACTTGATAACATCATAATTCTATTTTTCAATTTACTTTTTGTATGAGAAAAGTATTGGGTTTTTTATATTTTTATTTCCCTCACACCAATATTGTTTTTCCATAATTAGGCTTAATAATACAATGTGAGCAATTTTTATAAAATATATTTCAGTGGACTGCAGATCTGAATGTGTTCATTAATCTTATATTAATTATACTAGCACAATATTGCCTTATTTAAATTTACATAAAACTATAACCAATTTATTGCAATCTGTATATCTGATATATTAAAAACGTATTTCTTTTCAGTATGAGCATTTTGGTTTTTAAATATTTTTCATATATGTTCTAGATACTTAGATGTGTGCCTCCGTAAAGACATATGTAAATGAAAAAAAATCCATTAGTTTTAAAAATCATAAATAAAAACACCGTTTGGAATTTAAAATATATATCTTGTTTAATTAAGAATACTTATTTTCTTATCGGCAGTAAATACATTCATTAAAATTGAAGGATATATATAAAGGAGAAGCATAAATAGTGTTTATTCCAATTTTATTATTCTATTCCACAAACAAATATTTATTTTTTATGCATCAGATTTGTTTTTTTTTTGTTTTTGTTTTTTTTTAGAATTGTAAAGCTTGGTGTTCTTTCAGAATGGTAATAAAAAAACAAAAAAAAACGATTTTTTTTGTCGTGTCCATGTGTTTACGGAAAGAGGGTGCAGTAGCTTCTGAGGGTAAAGACCCCTGAGCACCCATAGGGCAGAAGTCTGACTTGTAGCTCACACATACGACACAACCCTTTTTAGGGGGCGGTCGAACTCATTCATCCATCCACAAGTCAGAATTAAGATCCAAATCAGATATGACTCATCCCTGATTCAGTACCCCCAGAGGTATCGTTTTGTTATGGGAACTTGGAGGACTTTGCAGTCTCGACATATTTAACGTGCCCCAACTGCCATTAGTCAACACGGCGGTCTTTGGCCGAGACGAGGACAGAGCCCGCTACCTTTCGGTTTCGAAATTGACGCTCTACCAACCAGGCTACCGCGGCCCACAACGATTTATTGTATGAATATAATGAAATGTTGAATCGTTTAATATTCGTTCAGTGTTCTCAAGTTTGATATTAAAAAATGCAATCATTTTTTTTTCTTTTAAAATTAATTAAACATAGGAAATATATTCATACCATAAAATCTTTAATGTAGTTGAAAATATAATTTGAAAACTAAGATGATGTACTATAATATTTTCAGAAGTTACAGCAAAAAACGCTAACATTTTATTAAATGTTTAGTTAAAATTTCAAACCTATAGGAATTATTCTCCTCAAACTTTCTCTCATACACTTTAATAAAACTATTTCCTCAAAGAAAGACTTACATTGCATATATGTTCAATAGCTCAGAAATATTAAAGTTTAGCTTGAATTTAGCATCTTTACTGAATCTGTTGGCAAATTATTTGGTAGTTAATCCATGATTAATAGATGAGGTAAATAGATCTGAAAATATTTTTTATACTACAGATGATATTATGCCTATAACCTTTGTGTTAGAGCAAGCAATATGTTGTCGAAGTTTTATCGTAATGGGATTAGAGATACAGCGCCGCATTTAATCGTGGCCTCCGAGAGATAAGGCCTGCTGGCTGTTGAAATGAGTCATCACTGTTGGGCGGATGCTTGGAGAAGGACGATTAACATAACGCGTAACTTGCGATGTTAAGCACTCTCGTCAATTTTCTAAATTATCAAATAATTGCATAAATAATAATTAAAATAATATTACTTCGTATTAAAAAAATTGACTTTTAAATAATTACAATAGCAGTTTGAGAATTTCCGATATTGAACATCACATTTTCTAGACAACTTTCATTATTAAAAACAAAAAACAAAACAAAAAAAACACCCTTCACCGAATTATTGAGTAGGTGAATAATTGCTAATTTACGAATTATTTAATATTTGTGTAAAATAGATGTATGCATTAAATTTTCTTTTAAATAGAAACTTATTAATTACCGTGAATTTTATTTTTTGAAAGAGGAAGCTAATCATCAGTAAAAAATTTACATAGACAATAAAAACTCTGTAAAACAAAACAAACAAACAAACAAAAAAGACATAAGTAACGTAATGAGATTAGTCATTCATTTTTTTATGTGCTACATAAATATTGAATTTCATTTTTTTTTTCTTTTTAGAATTGTTCTTTAAAAAATATAGCAAATCTACAAGCAGTATTTGTATAAAAAATAATATAGTTAAGTTGATAACTATGAAAGAATTAAGAAATTATAAACTATGAACTAGATGAAGACGCATATTAATGGACATTTATTTATTTCAACATAATCAATAGCAAGAAAAAAACAATGCAATCATTCAGAACTTATACATATACAAATATTATTAAAATGCAATTAAAAAATAATTACTTTTATATAATGTATAAAAAATACAATTATTTAGAACGTACATATGCAATATAGAAAGATCACTTTAAATATAATTTATTGCAAAATAAAAATGTGTAGAATACCTTATATTTTCATAACAAAAAGAGTTTTTGTCAATAACTATATTATTTTTTTCGACATGAAAAAAAAAATTATATTTTAATTTTAGAAGAACCAAATGATGTTAGCTATTAATTTCGCAAAAATTAGACTAATAAAATGTTATTACCTGGAATGACTTACAATAGAACGTTGAAATGCAACGAACAAAAATGGGTGTTGCTAATGGGATTCTGAAGTTTGTTTCTACTTTTATATATAAACGGCCTCTTAGAAATTTTTTGATTCCAAAATTTTTAAGGATTCTTTTCGAATGATATCTTTTTTATAGTTGTATGGTGAATAATGCTGAAATAAAGCTGGATATTCCTCTCGTCCCTTAACACGACTATGGGAAGAAAAAACAAACAATCAAACAAAATAACACAGCCAAATGACCAGAAGGGGACGAAAAAAAAATTGGGGACAGTTCGCCAAACAAATGATTAAGGTGCCAACATAGAAACTTTACCATCTTCTACTTCTTTTGACGATTACAAGGTCAGAGGTGGGTCGTGTCTGCAGCTGTGTCAGGATATTTTACCTCTACCTAAATAAGCAAGCGATGGATAGGTAAAATTAGTTTGTGGTATAGCAGGGGGTCAGGTCTTCTCTCCTTATTTTCTTATTCATCTTTTGAGAGCATATGATAAAATTGGATATAATATTATTATTTGACTCTGCACCAAATTTGTGGCATGCAATCAGCACGCAAATACCAAAGAATAATAAATAAATAAAAATAAACAGACGATAAATTACCTTTAACTTCATTTAATGATTATAATTTAAATATTTAAATGCGTTTAAAATTACATCCAATATAATTTCAGAAAAGCAGACGATTTTATTTCTCCCAATATAAAAGAAAATTTGAAAGATTGATTTATAATTTCTATAATGAAAAATTGCTATTCTCATTTATTTCAAAGAAGAAAATATGTAAATGGTATTTAGTTTCTTCAAATATGTTTAAAATGCAGAGATAAACTTTCATTTCTTGCAGAATATAATACAATCTTTCGGCAATGGTTAAAATCTTCAAGGCTTTCCAGTAATATAAACTTTGTAACAAGCCGAGATTTGTATATTATTTAAAAATATTTGTACTTAAGTAATTTTTTTTGCAATTAATATTAAGTTATTCGATAGCAATATGGGCAATACCTATGATTGCTTTAATATGTAATATTACATGTTTACTTTATCGTATATGAAGTATGGAAATAATTATTTATTTATAAAAAATTCGGATACGAAATTTTATGGAAATTCATCGTTCGTTTCGGACCTACGATTCGTTTCGGGCGATTTTGGCGAATATGGCTTTCAGATATTTTTGTAACAGTCAATCTGTCTGTTACAAAAATATCTGAAAAAAGCTTTGAAGTAGTAAAATAAAACTTTATAAATTGTCTTTCCACTAAATATGAAGACTTCTACCAAATGTGGAGCAAAATCTATTCCAAAGTCTGCCTATCTGGTTTTTGAGTATAAATGAATTCAATAAATACGGAACACAAAGAGCTATGTAAATAGTATTTAGCTTACAGGTTCGGTATCTGAAATAGAAATTAGTATCGAATTTTGAACCAAATCTGGCAAGCAGTTGGCCATCTGTTTGCCCGTATTTTCTCATGCATGTAAATGCGATAATTCATGCATGCAATGACTTGCATTAATGAAGTTCTTTATATTGTCTTGTGGCTACAGTTGTAATTAAATTTTGATGTAAATAATTCTGCAAGAAGACATCCAATACCAATGACAAAAAGACATCCAATATCTCCTGACCAAAAGACATCCAATTCTCAATATGGATTCAATCAAAATGGTATTCATGTCAAAGATCTGTACTTTGCAATTATTACCAGATCTGTATTTACTTTGTATGATGTTAGTAGAGGACATTCTAGATATTCGAGGTCCATACTTTTAATTGGGAGAAGGTAGTAATAGGAAGGTATGCGTCAACGTTTTGAAAGACCATCAACGTTTGTTTTTGTCTAAGGGTTGAAAGGAATCTGAAATTAGCATGAAAAGGAATCCCTCTTTGCATTCCAGCTTACCGAAATGAATTGTTTTACATTTCAATCATATTTTTCTACATATTAGAGAATAATTTTTTTCACAATAAATTTAAAATTTCATCACGAATAATTTTCTCCATTTCCTTCAGAATAAATTGCCATGTTCGATTAATTTTTTAAAAAAGAAATAGTATTTAAATTAGAAAATGTTTCATCCCCAATTTTCACATTTTTGTATTCGACTCGCCATCATCTTCAGACCCTGTGAAAGAATCCTGTGAATTTTGTTTTCATTTATATGAAAACGAATTTAAAAGACATTGAAATAACTCAGGTTATACATTTTTTTAAGACTTTGAAATGGTCTGAATTTCGTGATTTAAAATAAAATGTTTTAACCTAGTCGACCCGATTTATACAAGTTTAAAATTTCAAATGCCATGCCTTTTTGAAATAACCCAAGTAAAAGAAAGATTCATTTATCCAATAGGGAATGAAGTGTATTCTCTGGTACATAAATACCTCCTAGGATCGAAAGGGTTTGTAAAACTGTAGAATAAAAAAAATTAAAGGAAGAACTTCATATTTTTATTAAAATCATTGTATTATTAATTAAAATAATCTATATCCCGACAGAATTTTGCGGTTAATCAGCATTCCTGCTTTTTTTTCCCCTTTCTATAGATTGATAAATTTGTTTAATATTTTTTATGCTTTTTGTATCCTGCTCTCTCACCATTTTCTGAGTAATTCCATCGTGTATTTGAATAAAATCTAAATTTCATTTCTAATTTAAGCTAATCGAAAATTTTATCACGTTTTTCAATATGAGTACCTTTATATATGAGACACCATGGAACGATTTGTTTTTAAATCAGCATTGAGTTCATCACTTGAATAAGGGATATTTACTATTTCACTCCCTGCACAATGGGGTTGTGTCGATTATTGAAAGGCCCATGGGACTTATAGATTATATAGAGAAACGTATGGAAACGGAAAACCAAAACTCTGCTCCTCCCCTTTTACGCAAGATCTCCTGACCCCTAGCTCTCTTAACCTTGAAACCCTCTCCCTCGTTTTCGGACCCAGGATATTTACCTAAACATGACTAGGGGCAGGGTTGCTTTATTTCTACTTTTTTTTATCGCCATTTCGGCCCCAAAATCTTCCAGTTTCCACCTTTGCTGACCGCCATTTCTTTATGTCACGAGACATATTGCCAGAGTTCCTTCCCTAGTTGTTCATTTCCGTTTTTTTTTGTGTGCATTGGTGCAGGACAAAGAGTTTAGTCATTGTTATTGATTCATGAACAAGTTTCTTGGGTGTGATTATCTTTTTTTCCATCTACCGTAAGTATTTATAAATCTTTCTTCACAATGAATTTTCTTAATGTTTAACCATGACTTCTTGTGTAGTCATACTGAAGAGATAGTAAGGTCGGCCATGAAAAATAGAGCAAAACAGACCATTATAAAAGTTTCCATTAGTTTGGTACAATTTATTACGCTACAGAAGAGAATTCAGGAATAGGTCTTTAAAGGTTAATTCAAAATAAAATTTAGAAAATATATAATTATAATTTTTGTGATGCCACATTTAATTTATATTGTTTACTATTTTTCATGACTTAAGTTTATTAAAGTATTATTTTTCAAAAAGTATCAATTATATCAAATCTACTTAAAAATTATAAGCACTGCGAAATCTATGTAAACAGGAATGAAAATAAATAAATTGATATAGCTTTTGAGGAAGTTAGGAGTTACATTAAGCAGATGTATGTTCATCTGCTTAATGTAATGTTCAGGAGGTTAGGGCTTTAGCAATTTGCCGAACACTTAGGTACGATTTTGATTTCTCGAAATTTAGTAAAATAGGCTTGTTGATAAGTATAACTCAATCGTATAGCATTTTTTTAGAAAATGAATTTAGTTTGTATTCTACAAAATATTAACAACACTGCAAAATTCATTTTTAAAAGCTCCTCCCGCGATTCTTCATCAAAATCAATTGATGATATGTATATACGTCATCAATTGATTTTGATTATACGTAAATATACGTTGAATAAGATTCCATTTTTACAGCGAATAAGATATCATTTTGAATAGGTAAGAAATCACACATCGTCAGCAGTAAAATGATTTTAACTGACATGTATGGAATTGTAAACTAGAAAACATTAAATTTGCCATGTGCTTTGATCCGCTCATTCGAGGACCATGCTTACGAACACGAAACTTTCTTTTTCTTGAATATTTTGTAGAAATAATAAATCAATTCACACACACACAAAACTGTGCATTAGCATCATAATTTGTATCTCGCAATTGATAGAGACAGAAAGTTGATATGAATACTTTTCAAAGGCCTTTATAGAGCAAACCTTTGGACCAGAAGCTATCAAATAGAACACATAATTATTTCCCGAATAGCAGGCATTATCAAAAAAAAAGTTTTAATTAAAATTTCAAATTAATTTCAAGTACATTTTTAATTTTTATTAAAAATGCACCGAAAGTTTAACAGTTTTTCTTCTACAACTTCGGAGGATATTATTGCTCTAAAATTATTTTTGTATTATTTTTTAAATAAAATGAAAGCTATGCAATGAAATCGAATGTATCCTTCTACAATTTTATACTAATTTTAATGAACTTTAAGTCATATATTAAATATTTTTCACGATACTCTTTGTTCGTTGACTTGATTTATGTCCTCTCGCTTTGAAATATTAACAAATGCTGTTTTTCATTTATCCTTATAATGCCACATGATTAAACCCCTTAAGGGAACAATGATTTTTTGAATGAGCAAAAATAGATAGAAACATGTAATTTTATTATTATCCCTTCATCTCCGAAATATATGATTATATTCAGCTAAAATAGTGTTATAAAATGTATTGTCCAATAAGATAAATATTTATAGGGTTAACAGGGAAAAATGTATTTCAATGATTTTTCTCGTGGGCGCCCTGGCACAGGGGTAGCGTGTCTTCCCCGTGATCTTGGCGTCCCGGTTCGGGCATGGTTGTTACTCTGTGTTCTGCCTGTGAGGCGGGTGAAGGTGCCCCCCCCCCCTCTAAAAAGGGGTTGTGCAAGCGCATGCGTGTGTGTCATCTTCATTTGAGCTACAAGTCAGACTTCTGCCCTCTGGGTGCTCAGGGGTCTTTACCCTCAGAAGCTACTGCACCCCCTTTCCATGGAAATATGGACACGACAAGAAAAAAGGACTTTTCTCAAAATGATATCGTAATTAGATTGAAATATCTTTGAAATCTTCTAAGTGTCTTAAATTTTGAATTAATTAAGTGAAATTTATCAGAATGATTACGATTAAGCATTAAAAGAAAATAAGCTAGACATTTTATGTTAAAAATCAATTTTAGTTCAGAAAAACACAAAATTCCAATGAATTCTTTTGATTAAGAACTGATAATTCATGCATTCAGAAACAAGCTAAATGAAATTTAAGATACAGTCACTAACTGATAAAGGTAAATTCAAATATAATACTTTAAAAATCTACCATTTATTAAGTACTAAGCTGCCGCCGAAAAAATATTATTAAGTGCAATCAAATCATTTGGCAATGCTTTATCGGAATAAAATGAACGGTATGACAGTATATAAAATACGAACAAACTAATTTTTTATATATTAGATTTGCGTATTCTTTTAGTATTATAAAACTTGATGTTCTTTCAGAATTGTAAAACTTGATGTTCTTTCAGAAT
>JAPMOQ010008305.1:26640-39569 GCA_026543055.1 Argiope trifasciata
TCTTAGAACCTTTTTCTCTCTGCTATCATGCTGGCAATGTCATCATATAGCACCATCTCGTATCCCATTTCTCCATGGTAAAACTTAAGAGTAAGTTCGAATATATAGTAAGTAGTGATAGATAAACTGTGAAATGAATGTTGTACTTTAGCGTATTATTTCGAATAACAAGATAAGGGCATTCATGACGTATTTAAAATGATCAATACATGTCTAGTTAAGACTGAAAAAACAAAACAAAAAAGCAGCCTTTTTTGTATGCATTCAGAACGTGATTCGAATCTAATATTTTCTCCGAAAAAAAAAAACGCGATTTTACAAACAAACAAAAAAACACGCTGAGAAGTTCGGTTTGTCAGATGTTGAAAATTGAACGTAAGATATATGAATACTGCCTGCATGATTACAAAACATCATTTGAACATGCTGTTTAGTAAGATCATTACTTTTTGTTACTACGTATTTTTGAAGTGACTCATCACATGTTTAACACTACTAGGCATGAATAGATGTTTGAAATCACTTATAGGTATATTAATCCTGATTATAGAAATAACTGTTATATAAATAGCATAGGGATATTTATTTCATCGGATGTTTATAAAACAACAGTTTAATGATCGAAACTTGAAACGCTTAACTTTTGGATCAAGCAGAACAAAGTGAATTGAAATAAAATTTCGTCGAAGGGGAGGAAACATGATATTATTGTGTGAATGGGAGGTGCTTTTGGAAAAAGTCGAACGGATATATATATATTCATTAAACAATTATAACTAATATACATAAATCACCTAAAATTAAATTATGTCGGAATCGAAATTAAAAATTATTTCGGAATTAAAGTACAAAAAGTAAATTAAAATAAAAGCATAATGAAATCAAACATATTTATGAAACAAGCCTAAATAAAAATAATTTCGGAAACGAAACGAAACTTATTACGGAATCGAAACTAAAAATTATTTCAGATTCGAAAACAATTAAAAAAAAATTTAAAAAATCCTTAAAATCATTGTATTTAGTGAGCGTCAGTGCAGCTACTACTGAAATACAGATGAATCTAAGTAAATTAGTAAAAAAAGCTAAGTTAAAATATTTTTTAAAGTTAAAAACTTTTTTTTTCTTTTTGCTACTTTATATCTATATAAACCCAACAACTGTTGGAAAGTACCGATTGTAGGAATTTTGAGCAATATATAATTAAACATAAATTTAAAAAAAATTCCAAACGTTTAAAGTTAGAATTTGAAATACAACCATCTTTTTTTACCTGAAATCAAGTTATTCAAAATACCTTCGTACATATTTTGTTGCTTTTTTTTCAAATACATTTGATAAATCAGGCGAAACATCTGATTTATCGTATGCAGTTCATGCAATCAACTAAAATTTAAAAATCCAGCTTTTAGCAATCAAAAATTTTATGGCAACATCAAAATATTCCCATTTGATAAAATTTTCGATAGCATCTCCTCCTATCTCCCTTCTCTTTCAACTACACTGTTTTGTGTAGGTGGTAGCCAGTTTTTCTTATACAATTCAAAAACAGTGAATCTTCAAAAAATGCAATATTCATTGTTTCAAAGTTTAAGATATCCTAACACTTTCCGAAGGAAAAAAATTAGCTATATTACTGCTTTGTGAAAGAATGATCGGAGTTGTTAAACTCAAGGTTCTTTTTTCATCTGGCATTGTAGATGAACGGAAAAATAACTTTAGCCAGACGGTCGTTTTTATTGAACTGAAATGAGCGTAGAAGTTATTAGAGTTAATATATTAAGTGGGATGTTGTACAAAATCAATGGAATCTCTATCACTCAAAAAATCCATTTCAAATAGTGGTATTGAAATATTAACCACTACAAATGTAAAAACATTTTGCATAAATCTTTCTGCTTTATATATATATCTATGTTCCATAACTTTTGGGTTCTTGATGGAAGCAATGATTAGTGAAGATGTGTCTCTGGGGAGCTTTCTTTGACCGATGCTGTTTCAGCAATTTGCGGGTCGTTCATATTAGCATTAGACAATGTATGATTTCTGTGATCGAAGGCATTCCAGATATCTGTTTGATCCGTCCCTACTAGGATTAGTTTTGGATTAGGATTGACACAGGATAAGAGTGTGGAAACTCTAAATAAGGAAGAGAGGGTGGATTTTCAGAACAATTCGGATTCCATCGGTATGAATTCGTGAAGTAGGAATAGGGATTCGTGAAGTTCAATTGACTGGTCCGAAAACCACCTGAGTTGAGACGCGTAACTGGAAGAGGATATTGCATTAACAAAGATCCAGAACTTGATAATAGATCCCAGTATAAAGGTGGGTTCAGACGAGGCTTATTATTGTCCGCAATAGAAGATCCCGCCTACTTTCGGAAAATCACGTGACCACAACGGGACAATGGCAAATGATTGTCCCGTCGGGACAAACGTTGTCCACGTTGTCTCAAGTGTTCACACGGGGACAATGCCGGGACAACAGCAGAGAGACAATGTTTGCGGACAATAAAAAGCCTCGTGTGAACCCACCTTAAGAGTTAATGATGAAGCAGAGAAAAAGGGGTGAGTACTAGTAAAACTTGTCTTTTAGAATGTTGTGTGCATCATTCGAACTGTAGTGCTGTTATTAAAACTAAATTTAAAAGAATTAGGATTCTAATATATAATGATAACGAAAATAGTTACTTGGCAGGCAATAAAGCCCTTAAAGTAGATGCTAAATCTGATGCAGGTAGCTTTAGTAGCAAAGATGAATTACAGTTTTCGCCTAAAACACTAACAGCAAAATCTTAATGTAGAATATGTAGGAAATCAGGTCTTCCTTTCGACAGCAAAGGACTAATATACCTGTTATATCTCAAGACAATGCTGGCATATGCATACTCGATTTGGGCTACAACTGCAAAATATAGCTCCCTCCTCCCCAAAAAATTAGTCTAAAAATAAAATCCTCAAGATGATAGCCTACGCTAGATGATATAACGGGGATATTGAAATTACTTCTACTCTTGACGTACCCCCAATCAAACAATTAATACCGAAGTTCGCTGAAAATTTTCTATCAATCAGTAGGAAATATTGAAAACCCCAGTCCTTGAAAATCTGCAGAGATACAACATTTATAATAAAGTATATAAGCGCTGATCCTGCTGCACCCTCACTCTCACCCTATTGCTTCAATCCACCAGCTTAATTAGCATGTATAATAATAATAATTATTGTTATTAGTATTTTTTTTCTATCTCATATTTAATAAATTCTCGTAGATAAACGTTATTCTCAATCACAAAACGAGGCACACTCTAATTACTGCAATCAATATCAATTGTTCCAAAGTCTCACCCTTCAAGATTTTTAGATGGTGGTTTCAGCGACCTCAACAAGCTGTAATCCAGATCTACAACTTGCAGGCATTCTAATGAAAGACACTGAAACCGCGTGGTATATTTCTTAGTAATCTAAAAGTGTTTTTCTTTAACCGAGACAGTTACTCAAAAAATTTTACCAGCTTTTAACTTTCATAAGTTTGATTTTCCCCATTTCGTATTTTATTACTATTTAAAGAAAACGAGTTTTCACGAATGAAATGGCAGCTTATGATAATAATAATAATAAACTCCTTTGTTTGAATGATTATGATAAACAAATGGAAAAGGTTGAAATTGTTATTCCTTTCACTATCGCTTTTCAACGATTTTACCTTACTGGGCGGCGAGACGTGAAGCATGAACGCAATTCCAGAATTCTTCGGGGGGCCACGGTGGCCTGGGGGTAAGGTCTCGGCTTCGGAACCGGAGGGTTTCAGGCTCGAGACTCGATTCCATCGAAAAATTGTCGTGTGAGAGGGTCTCTTGCACGTTAAATCTGTCAGGCCAAACGTCCTCCCGCTGGTGTGGAGAGGGGGGGGGGTGCCAGTTCAGGTGTCGTCCTCGTCATCAAATATGGTTCAAAATTACGAGGTCCGTCCCAAAATAGCCCTCTTGTTGCTTTAAAACGGGACGTTAATATAACTAAACTAAACCAGAATTCTTCGACTTTGATTTCTGCTCTATTAGATAAGGTTTAAAGATGCTTCAAAATAATATTGTTCATTTCAGTTAGTTTTCGATGATTCCACCTCGCTAAAGAGTGCAATGCCAAAGGTGAATACATTTCCAAAATTCTTCGACTAGGATTTCCGCTCAATCAAATACTTTTTTCCCTGCTCCCTTCCCCTCATGTGTGTGAATATCATGTCCTTTCTTACCGTACTGTTTTATTTAAACTCGAAATTGAGTCTTGATTATTTATTCTCCGTTCGTTCTCAGATTAAAGTGACAAAAAAAGTCTTCAGGGGTCTCCTTAATATCTTTTTTATAATATCATTAAAGGTGCTTCCAGGATTATCCACTATTGTTAGTCTCAAAATGTTACCAAGGAATTCAATAACAAAAAAAGTGCTTTAATTTAAATTTTATTTTTTACAAAAAGCGAACTGCCGAATTTCAAGGGGAGAAATCTGCCACTTATCTATTATAATATAATGTTTATGTTCCTTATAGCAAATAAAAAATTCCCTAAAGTATTGTAACAATTCACGCTCATAGACGGCCTTTCTGTCGTGATTTTTTTATTGTTTATTCTTTATATCTTAAGTTCAGTATAAGAATGGATCCTGAGTCTGAGAAGTGGCACCCATGATGTAATGAACGAGGTCTCCCAACCTGTAAAAGTAATTAGAAGTGGCTCAAAAAATGTGCAATAAAATAAAATGAAGTACATCAGAAGAGTTTTTATTTGAAATACATATATGTTACCGTTAAAGTACATAATGCAGTTATTTCATAGAATACCTAGTTATTCCAAGAAATAGCTGATCGTGTCCGTTAAAGTGTGTAATATGTTATTAATTTGATACTTTAACTAGTTATTTCATAGAATAACTAGGTATTCTAACTAATGAGAGACAGTTAAAGTGTAAAATAAACAATTTATCTAAAAGGTAATAACTCTAGGTATTCTATAAATAAACTAAAGATAGACAATTAAAATGAAAAAAAAGCAATTTATCTCATTTATGTACCGTATAAATGGTATTTATGGAAACGTACCATAAAATCATTTGTTACAACAAGGATTACTAAAATGACACTTGGAATTACAACGAGCATTATTTCTAAACCAAAAACATTTTTTATTGTCACACTGGGTTTTACACGAACATTTTTTAAATCCCTGACCAGTACCTAAACTTTGAGCTGTAGCAACCAACCGGAGCGATATTTCTACATCCGGTACTTCTTCGATTTTAATTAATTTTTGTTCGCGGACACTGAACTGGGATCGGGAATATAACTGTTTTATGCGGCCGTTTCTTGTGCCCTATTGGAAAAATACTTCTTCGGTTATTTTAATGATGATAGCTAAAATAGATTTGGCATTACCTTTTCCTTTGTCAATTTCAGGCACTGGGATACGGACGGTAAACCCCACAGAGGCTTCAGAATTAGATTTATCCGACATTAATTTCATCTTTTTCGCTTGAATTTCTAAACATTTTTTTCCGCTACTTTCCATATTGTTAAACGAAACGTAAATGTACCTTATAGTAAAAAGCGAGATATATAGATTATTTTACACATTAACGCAGTGTTTCTCAACCTTTTAGTATTCACGGCCCAATTTTCAATCATAATTTTCATCACGCCCCCCCCCCCGCTCCCCACAGCATACAATAAAATTTATACAATAATAATGTATTTTGAGTGTTTTGCAGCTAAACCTACTCTGCAACCTTAATTTTAAACTTTAGAAATTTCCAAGAATACGGACATTTATTGACATTTTGCAACACCGATCCTCAGCATTGAGAAAACAAGAATCCTATGCCTTTTTATTGCTCTTGCTTCCAGCCATGTCGGGCATTCGCATGGTTTCGCGAGAAGTTTCGATCTGTCTGGAATTTGGTCAGCTTAAACGTTAAGTTAGGAACGTGCGCAGATGTGAACAAACGTTTTCTCAAAGGAAGAAGGAGAAAGTTCTATGACACCAATTTCAATTCCAGACAATCTTATTCGAGTCGATCCTTCCATTGCTATTGAATTTATTCTGAATGTGTATGTTATATATATTTTCGTGTATATTAAAAGCTCCTTATTCGTGGGGTATATGTTCCATAAATATGCCGTGAATACAGAAACCGTTAATACGGAATGGTAATTTATACCGGATTATAGGGGATACGTTCCTAGGTGACAAAATAAAAAAAATAAAAAATATATATAAAAATCAACTTAATTGAAGTTTTTGAACATTTTGATTTATTATCTTAAGGCTTAGGCAATGATTTGATAATTTTGTAATTTTCTCTTGCTTGGTAGTTTTTAAAAGCTCCTTCCATTCAGACTGATATGCAGCAGTCGCATAAGCAATTGGCCTCTTATAAATAAAACTTCGTTCCATAGACGAATCAATGTTCATAAAAAAATCGCAAAGCTCATTTGCCAGTCTTAAACCTTCACTAAGATTTTTCAAATAAAATGTCACGTTTCCAGTGCTTGTGGAAGCCTCTTCTTCAATGGGATGTCAATTTAACATTTCCTCCAAGTCAGTTTCAGTCAAATCTTCATCTTGCTATTCAAGCAATTCCTAAATGTCACTTGATTCTATCTGTTCAAATCCATCTCGTCCTATTCCATTCGCGATTTCGGCTATGTTTGCAGTCAAAGTTTGAATTTGAACAGATTCATTTTCCGCAGTCAAAGCAGGCCACAGTTTTTTCCAGCATGACTTCAATGTGTGTGGCTTCAGTTCTTCCAATGATTCATTTATGTTTACGATGCATTTTGCTGTGTCAAATTTCTTCCAGTATTCCATAAAATTCATACAGGATTACATTCCATATTATCCAATATGATTTTGAAGGTTCGTCTAATGTAACAGAGCTTAAAGGCCTGGATTATTCCCTGGTCCATAGGTTGAAGTAAAGCCGTCGTGTTGGGTGGTAAAAATGCCACTTTTATATTTGGATGCATAGTTTCAAGTTCACGAGGATGACCTGGTGCATTGTCCGAAAATAGAAGTGCTTTAAAGTCTAAATTCTGTTTTTTAAAATAAATGTCAACTTCAGAAACAAAACAAATCCGGAACCAGTCAAAGAAAATAGAGCTTGTAACCCACGCTTTCTTATTAGCGCGTCAAAACACTGTCAGGTTGTCCTTGTTTAGATTTTTTAAAGCCCGAGGATTAAGCGATCTGTAAAGCATCAGTGGCTTAATGACCCAATCTCCAGATGCTTTAGAACATAGCAGCAGTATAACTCTATCCTTTGCTGCCTTAAATCCAGGAACAGGCTTTTCGCTTTTAGAAATGAATTTTTTGTTTAGCATTCTCTTCCAAAACAGTGCAGTTTCGTCTGCATTAAATATTTGCTCAGGTTTGTATCCCCCATCAGCTACTAGCTTTGCAAATTTTTCTGGATATTATTCTGCTGCAGCAGTGTCTGCAGGCGCTGCTTCTCCAACGATTTTAATGTTATGCAATGATTGTCTTACCTTAAATTTATTGAACCAACCTTCCGATGCTTGAAATCCTCCATCTGTACATTCACCACTACAGATACCATCAGGTTCATTAAAATGAGCGTAAAGACGCTTTGCCTTCTCCCGGACCATTGGACTACTCAGGGGCACCCTTTTTTGGTTGCGGTTTTCGATCCATAATGACAACGCCATTTCCATTTTTTCTATTGCTGGATCACGAACAATTTTCGCTGACAGTGAAGTTGAAGCTACAGATGACCTTTCTTTATCTTCGGATTTTTTTATCGATCGTACAGTCGATTCGTTGACATTGAATGAGCGTAATATGGATGCACATGACTCTCCAAGACGTAAACGATTAAGCATTTCTGTTTTCACTTTAAGCAGTAACACGGATTTTTTTCGTGTCGAAACTCGTTTCTCATTTTTTTTTAGTTGACATTATAAATTCGAAAAAGAGTGGAAGAGACTTGTTACTCGATCACAATTTTTGTAATGTACGTGAAAAACGAAAAAATAAAACACGCAAAGCGGCTTTTACCGTAGAGCGGAACAGCAGCATTAAAAAATATTTTTGATTCATCTGGCCAGACGGGAGTGGCGCCAATGAAGAAGCAAAAAAAATGACTTTAGTTTTTTATCATTATTATTATTGCCTGTCTATTCATTTTTCTTATTCATGTTTCCGGTGGATTATTGTATTCAATTGAGTCATCGATTCTGTATTCGTATAATTAGCTCAAGTTTTTAATCGTTGCAGCATTATACAAAAGTGTAATAAGATCTATTTTACTTTTTTTTACTAGTCCATTTGACAGTATTTACCAAGGATATTGAGTTAGATATTTATTGGAATCCTTTTATTATTGTGTATGTACTCATTAGATCCGCGAATAGAGGAATTGGGTCGTATTTTTTTAATCCGCGAATAGTGAAATCGCGGATAAGGAGCTTTTACTGTAATGGCAATTCATCATATTAAATATTACCGGTAGCAGACTTATGCAGAATCATGGATAGATTGTTAAGCGGACGTAAGCGAGCATTAGACGATAGACAAGCATCAACAAGTAAACAGACGAGCGTGGTTCCGAAAATAAAATTAAGAAAATATTCTCAAGAATACTTAAATTTTGGGTTCACTAGTACTGAAGTAAAAGGAAGAAGAAAGGCCCCTGTGTATCATTTGCTCAAAAATGTTGGCAGCAGACAGCATGAAACCTAATAAACTTAAACGACATTTGGAAACGCTTCATAGTGAGAACGTAAACAAACCCAGAGAATTCTTCGAATTAAAATTAAAATCATATGAAAAGCAAAAATCATTGTTTAAAAAAACTTTGTCTGTGAAGGAAAAAGCTTGAATTGCCTCTTACAAAGTTTCATATAAAATAGCCAGATGCAAAAAGTCTCACACCATTGATGAAGAGCTTATTTTGCCAGCCGCAATTGAGATTGTAGAAATTATGTTTGGAGATAATTTTGCAAAACAATTGCAGTCTATACCTCTTTCAAATGATACTGTTGTCCATCGAATTGCTGATATAGCTGAAAATATAGAGTGTCAGCTTTTGTCGAAGTTACGTGACAAATTGTTTTCAATACAACTCGATGAGGCAACAGATAGTAATAAAGATGCTCATTTCATTGCCTATGTTAAATTTTGTGATGATTTGTCAGAAGTAGAAGAATTACTTTTCTGCAAACCAATAGAAATCAAAGCAACAGCACTCTCATTATTTGCTATCTTAAATGATTTTATGAACGAGGCAAACATAGAATGGAAAAATTGTGTCGGAATATGCACCGATGGTGCTCGTTCTATGTCCGGAAGATTCCAAAGTATTCAAGCACTTGTGAAACAAAAGTCACCACAGTGCGTCTGGACACATTGCATGATCCACAGAGAAGCTTTGGCTTCCAAAGAAATGAGTCCTGGTTTGAATATTGTGTTAACTACGGTTGTAACCCTAGTAAATTATATAAAAATGAGCCCCTGAAATCAAGAATCTTTTCCGCACTTTGTAAAGACATGGGCGCAGTACATTCAGCGTTATTATTTTATTGCGAGGCAAGATGGTTATCACGAGGGAAATTTTTGCAACGTGTTTATGAATTAAGAGAAGAAACTGCCGTTTTCCTAGAAGAGGAAAACAGACCGGAAGCTGAGAATTTTCGCGATAGTTTATTTGTGATGAAATTGAGCTACATGGTCGTCATATTCGAGAAATTAAATAACTTGAATCTTCAACTGCAAGGAGCAAATACACATATATTGGATACGAGTGATAAAGTTAATGCTTTTTGTAGAAAATTGGAATTGTGGAGCAGAAATTTAAAGCAAGAAAACTTAACAATGTTTGCAAATTTGAATGATTGTATTAAAACTTACAAGGCTCAAGAACAACATATAAAAGTTATTTTTGTAACCATTGAAAATCATTTAGCAATGCTAGCAAAGAATTTTAAAAAGTACTTTCTTGCTGACGACAAACTGATATCAAGTTACAAGTGGGTGAGGGATCCATTTCAAAATACTCCAGAAGGACTCTCAATTGAAGAGGAAGAAACCTTCATAGACTTCACAGCAAACGGCGAAACCAAAAGACAATTTAGTAAAAATAACTCTTTGAATTTTGGGCAGGAGTGGATGATGAATTTTCTGCACTAAAAACAAGGGCATTTCGTATTCTACTAACATCTTACCTTTGCGAAACTGGATTTTCTGCTGTGGCTTCTTTGAAGACAAAATATAGATCTCAGCTAATTATAAAAAAAGAACTGAGAGTGTCTATTTCTAATATTAAACCCTCCTTCGAAAAACTTTGTTCTACAAGACAGGCCCAAGGAAGTCATTAATAATTATTAAATATGTTTTTAATTTAGTAAGTTGTTTTAATTTAATAAGTTAATTATTAAATATGTCGAAATGTATTTTGTTTTGTATGTGTGTGTGTGTGTTCTTTCCTTTCAGTAACTTAATCAATTTTTTTAAATAACATTTTCTCTTGGATATGCTCGCGCCCCCCCATTAGTGTGCTCGCGCCCCCCTAGGGGGGCGCGCCCCACAGGTTGAGAATCACTGGGCTACATGATAAATCCAGTAAAAATGTTAAATTCACTCAAAAAGTTACGTAACTAGTGTACGTCAATGCCATGGCAGGTGTTCTCTTGCATTATTAGTTCATATGAGATAAAGTTTGGCGGAGACTACTACCTTCGTTTGGAAAAGGGGATTAAAAACCTGATCCACAGGCACGACAAATTCCTCAGTCTTCGTAACTGATGTATTGAAAAGCAACCATTTCCTCAGTCTTCGTAGCTAATGTATTGAAAAGCAACCATTCCTTCAGTATTCGCAACAAATGTATTGAAAAGGAACCATTTTCTAAGTCTTCGCAACTAATGTATTGAAAAGTCACCATTTCCTCAGTCATCGAAACTAATGTATTGAAAAGCAACCATTCCTTTAGTCTTTGCAACTGTATTGAAAAGCAACTATTTCCTCAGTTTTCGTAACTAATGTATTGTATAGCAACCATTCCTTCAGTCTTCGCAACTAATGTATTGAAAAGCAACCATTTTCTCAGTCTTCGCAACTAATGTATTGAAAAGCAATTATTACCTCAATCTTCGCAACTAATGTATTGAAAAGCAACCATTTCCTCAGTCATCGAAACTAATGTATTGAAAAGCAACCATTTCCTCAGTCTTCTCAACTAATGTATTGATAAACCAACCATTTCCTCAGTCTTCGCAACTAATGTATTGAAAAGCAACCATTCCTCCAGTCTTCGCTACTAATGTATTTTAACCCTTTCAGGGGCGGTGACATACTGTATATGTCACCTTTTTATAATTTTTTTAAACTAAAAAATCACGTTGAAATGACTGCATAAAATTTCCTAACGTTTTTTAAGTCTTTATCTTGCCAATAGACGGCAGCACGAGTATTAGAAAGTATTCTATTTCATCACAAAAAATTCAAGATGGAAGCAAGTTTTCATGTAATGTAAATTATCTTTATTTTATTCCTATAAACTTTATTTTCGGATTCCAAATGCTCATTTTTCTGTGTCATTCATGTTAAAAAACGTCATGAATCTCTAAAACTGCTTTCATTTAGCAAAAATACCTTCTAATTACGAGTTGAATTAGGTGACATACTGGGTATGTCACTGCGCGTTTAGGGCTTGAGCACTCGCGAAGTTGTTTATTTTCACAACGATCGGCGCAGGCTTTCGCCTCTCCTAGAATGTCGGTACTCTGTCATCAGATTCTCTAAAATGTGGTGGAAATAATAAATTTTTTTCTTGTTGTTTATAGTAAGTCTGGTCAGGAGGGAAAATAAGGGCTTAAATATATATTGTGTGCTAATATTATCATAATATAAAGAAATTTCTAATATAAAAAGAAGAAAAAAATGAATATATTTATTAAATATATTATTATTTATTGTAAATATATTTCTCTATATTTCAATGCATCTCTATATTTCAATATATTCATGCTAATAGTATCAGTTTATAAAAAAAAAATCGGTTCCGTAAAAAATTGTGTATATTTTTCTATGTATATTACGTTGCATTTTTTTTCCTGCATATTTTTAAAATAATATTTATTCTATTTTTCTCTATATATTCTCCATAGATTAACTTCAATAAAATTATATACTATATTGTGACATAATTTCTTATTCATATATATTTACTTTTATGTATATATATATATAAAAGAAAAATCAATATTTGAATAATAAAAATAAGTAAAAAAACGTGAATTTTGGGCAAAGTCAGAAAAAAATTATTATAAGTATATATAACCTCAATTTATTTTATATTTAGAATGTTTTAAAATGTGTTTTGAATCGTAATATTATATAGGTGCATATATGTACATTCGCTCCAAAACATGTTCTAGGTGTGCGGTGACATACTCCATATGTCACCTACCCCCCAGCCCCATATGACCTTAATTTTTTTAAAATTGTAAATAACATGTCAGTAATAGAAGATAATCAGATTTAAATAATTGTTTCGAAAAAAAAAAATCATTTTTGACATAGTGCCCCTGAAAGGGTTAAAGCAACCATTTCCTCAGTTTTCGTAACAAATGTATTGAAAAGCAACCATATCTGCGTTGGTAATAAATTCATATTATTCTCTACACTTGTCTTTTTTTTATATAATTCATCTTAGCTGGAAGAAAAGGGCTCTCGAATTGGTAGGGAAGCGCGCATACATGGATCTCCCCCGGATCAAAAGCTTCGCTTTTATACATCCCAATACATCATCACAATGATGCTCTGGTACGAAGTATGTGGATGTAATAACATCCCATCAAAAGCGGGATCACCACTTTCACTTTTCCCCAAGACCGAAGGGTGGAAATCAAAGGGGCG